>JAZAYU010000192.1:0-42519 GCA_038501625.1 Corbicula japonica
ACGTTAATTCTTCTTTGAAGGTGCGGTATTTATTCTAGTGATAAATATAACGTTGTTGCAAACAAACTTATAATTAACCTTGAAGACCATCGTTGAAAAACAGTTAATCTTTTTGTGATAGAAAGCAGCATAGAATGCTGTAAATGTAATCCAAAAGCTATAGCTTATGTTTAACAACAAAATTTCGTCTCAGAACGGGATAATTGCAAAATGTGCAGCATGGCTCGGACTTGAATCCTGTACTTCTCGGTAAGAAGGAGAGTGTATGCCAAAAAATTTGTCTAAAACGCTTACACATGTTTTTTCTAAAGCTTAAAATGTGTTTAGACGCGCCCCAAATGATACCAAATGTGGGGGTCTTGCAGCATGTATTGTATATCATTGCAAATTTTGCCAAGGACGCTCTGGAATTTCAGTATGAGTATGGTATCATAACAAAGTTTAAATAACATATGGTGGGATGTAAATAAGACAAATATGATCATATTGTAGACTCGGATTTTTAAAGCCTGTCCATTGGCTATTCAGTACTCATGACGCCTAACTCCGGTTGAACCATTGCATGCTGTACCAGTTTGGATTTACAAATGTACATTATATTAACAATGTGTGAATATGAATTAGATGAAAAGGGAACTTCGAGGGTTATTTTATATGACAAAAAGTTTGCAGACGAAATAAGAATTGCAACTACTACATCCTTAATACTGAAAATAGGTGCCAAGATTCAAACGAAAGAGTTCTTATCTAAAAAGATCAAAAATACATGCATCCGAGAAATTACGCAAACATGCATAAAGAATTTTTTAAAAAGTGTATAAACCGACGTATTACGAGTACTCAGATTAACGCCAACGTATGCAATAAATGGATTTTTAGAAAAATAGGGCTTCTACAAAAGTTTTGTCAGTTAAAATTACCATCATATGGGGCGTGTCACGGGAAAAGGTACACTCGGTCATAATTTGTTACATTTTAGTTGTTACTATATTTGGAAAGAAATTAACGATATTTTAATTTCTCATAACTAAGAAGTGATTTTCTTACTCATTTTGACAATAAAATGGTATTTTTCCGCGAGATGCATAAAACTAATGTCGTCTTCTCAACTTTATGGCGTCATTTCAAGGATTTACTTCAACTGTACGAAAGTACCTTTTCCCGTGACGCGCCCCAATTATTAGGCCTATGTGTTGCGAGAGAACGCGTCGATATTACACGGCGGAAATCGACATTCTGTCGAATAAACTTTATGTTAAATTCTAGTGATAAGTTGATAACATGCATAAACTGTGCATTTGATCATTGTTTTCAGATTGATCCTATTGGCGTCCCTGACCTTCCTGGTCTCTGGGTATCCATTTTTCAGGGACAGAATACCTAACGGCTATCATGTGCCACATCCTTGTGCAGAGGGAGTGATCTGGAAGGGTGTTGGGCACAAAAATTACTTAGGATCTGGAGAGAGAAACGTGTTTGGTCTGGATTTCCATAACAATGGAATGGTAAAAAATATCTTACTAATTTATAACAAAATTTGTTAGACTTAAACAAAACAAGTTTTATTAAGAATCTAATAACTGAAAGGCATTCTCACAGTCGTCATTTCATAAAAAAGAAAATTATCAAAATCATTCTATTAACACATAGTTTTGGTTGAAAACTTTAGATATTGGATTATCTGGGCAAACCGCATGCCAAACAGTTACAGTTGAATAAAATTTTGCACAAATAAAATTTATTAATGTTTTAAAATTAAGGTATCTTTATTAAACCAACGTAAAGAAATGTTATAACTGTTAAGAAAATGGCTAGACTTGAAAACTCCCTAAATTTGTATTAAGTCGCATTTAAATGCAAAAATTAAACTGCACAGAACACCGTTTTAATTACCAACAGAAATAGTATGATTCTGACAACATTTTTTGTCCTATAGTCGAAACGATGTAAAATATATGAGTATTTGTGAAATTACGTTTGAACTTGAGTGTCCTGGTCGCGTTAATATAGGTATAAGTCCACAGTGGTAATCGAACCTGTATATGGCAAGCGGTAAGCACATTTAATCCGATATTCATTGTTATCGAACAATAACTATAGCTATCGGCCCGATAACCATAGTTATTGACGATAACTAGGGGGTGAAAACCCTAGATATCGGGCGATAATCATAGTTATTGTCAATAACTATGGTTATCAGACCAATAACTTTGATTATCGCCGAAATAGTTATCGACCGAAAACCAAAGTTCTCGGCGTTAACGGTGGTTAAAGGGCAATATCTAGACTTTTTACCAATACCTATGAATATCGGAATTATTGTTCAACAGATATGGACGAAAACTATAAATTTTAAAGGAGAACTTTGGTTTTCACCAATAACCATGATTACTGGCCGGTAACCCAAGTTATCGTCACTTATGTTATCGGACCGATATACATAGTTTTTGGTTGAAAACTATAGATATTGGATTATCTGGGCAAACCGCATGCCAAACAGTTACAGTGGCAAGATGATAACCTAGGATATTGATTGATTGATATTCAGAGTTTGTGGCAATTGCACAATAAATCCGATATCAATAATTATTGGTGAGAATCCTAACCGTGGTTCACGGGCAATATCTTGGGTTTCCACCAAGAACTTTGAATATCGGAATTATTGTACAACAGATATGGACGAAAACTATGATTATTGACTAAGAACTTGGGTTTTCACCAATAACTATGGTTACTGGCCGGTAACCCTAGTTATCGTCCATATATATTGGATTTTTTGGGCAAACCGCATGCCAAACAGTTACAATGAAAAGATGATCACCTAGGATATTGATTTATATATAGAGTTTTGTTCCAATTGCACAACACATTGTAACTCCGATATCCATTGTTATTGGTGAAAACCCTAGATATTGCCTGTCAACCACGGTAAACGCCGAGAACTATGGTTTTCGGTCGGTAACTTAAGTTTTCGCCAATATCCATAGTTATTGGTCCGATATCCATAGTTATTGGCAATAACTATGGTTAAAGGCCGCTATCTAGGGTTTTCACCAATAACTATGGTTATCGGGCCATATCCCTAGTTATTGTCAATTACTATGGTTATCGGGCCGATATCTTTTGAATTAGTTATTAATCGATAACCATGGATATCGTATCAATTCTGCAAACCGCTTGCCATAGCACTCCATCGGCTGACCAGGCCGGAAAAAAAGAGGTTGCACGAATAACCCTGACATTATGATCATCATTATCTGACAACGGTTACCGATTGTTTACCGGAAACAGTACTGACTTCTTGTGACAAAGGAAAACACATGTTGAGTATTCTCATTACAAATGAAAGTAAGTATTTTTTATGCACTTGACTCATAGCTTTGAAACTACTAAATATAATGTACACTTTTACCAAGACCTTTACTGTTTGTCTGTACTTCTCTACTTTCTCATAATAAATAATAACGCTGTCATTCCCAGGTTTGGAACTCGGCATTATGTAGGAAAGACTCAGACGGGGATGGCAAGACGAACGGCGAGGAGCTAGGAGACCCGGATTGTACCTGGACACCGGGTTCTAACCCTAAAAACACCACAGGATTGACTCATCCAGGTAAATAATAACCTTTATTCGCTAAATTGATATCATGGACCCGTCCTTCTTAATATGAGTCGATACTCTCATTGTTGAAGAGAGACCGGGGGAATGGGGGTGACAGAAATGTACTAAATATGTATCGTATAGAGCTCCCCGGGATTTACCGCATAAGGGCTCTATGCGGCACTTACAAAGCTTTTGATTATGATGTTAGGCTCCTCTGAAAAAGTCTTATTGTTCTTACAGGTGTATGCCAGCCACTTGATAGTACCCTTTGCGGCCCAAAACCATCGTGGGTTAACTGTGACGTAGGGTTCAGGTGTAATGCCACAAATGAGCCAGGTATTTTTGTCGCCCTTTCGAAGAAAAGGCGATACATAGGGATTGCTTTGTCCGTCGATCCGTCACGAAAACTTTAGAAAAGCTATTCCGTTGTCATATCTTAATATTTCGTCGTAATTTCAAATTATAGTGTTTATGATAACAGGGTCAAGGTCACATTTGAAAAGTAATTATCCTTTTTGCACAAAACTTGTCACAAAAACTTAACGTTGCATTACTTTTCAATTTCTTAATATTTCTTCATCAAACTTCCACACTATATTGCTTATTACTACACAGTCACGATGATAACACGAAGAACTCGCGTCCGTGCTTATTTGACTCTAGGGGCTCTGGTCTCGGTAAGATCATTAAGTACTCGCCCTGTTGCCTTTCAATGCTATTGTCTTCTTATGTTTTATATGTTTGTGTGCTTTTGCATGCAACATTGTTAAGCTGATGGGTGAGTTGGAGTTTTTTTCACCAAGACAACTAGTGCATGTTTGTTTATATGAGAACCTGTTAGGGCACCCTAAAACCGGGTTTAAACTCCCAGTGGCAATTTGTTTTGCCAATGACCGTTCCAATGCGGTAGCCTTAGGGTTCTCTGTTTCCTTAATTGTTTGTGGTGTCGTATTTGAATTGGCATACTTATAACAAACATGCTTTCTCTTCCTCTCTTCTTTTCGCTGCCTGGGGAGGCTGTGTTTTGTGAGTGTGGCGATTCCTAATATGCATATATGCATATTCCATTTCTTTTTAATTTTTAGGTCAATATAGCATTTAAATCAAGTAATGCCCCTTTTTGTATTTTTTGTCTTGACAGAGTAACTGAGGACGACACAAGTGTTCAACTGAACACCCGTCTAGTTTATATTTCAAAACTAAATTATACTCTTCATTTGTATGAAAATTGAGTAAACATTTTAATACAATGTACATGTATATCTAAAGAGGTAGCTAATACAGAAATTAAATCCAGGTAGAAAATCAGAACCATGTTCTTTCTCGTACCGCTAACTATTCTAAATATATAAACTCTAAAAAAACACAAAAAAACAACAACAATAAAGTTCTTCTGAGAAGATATTCTATTTGTGACGCCTGTGATACGTTTTAGATTGATTTCATGCTTTCCGAAATTTTAACTTGCAGAAACATTTAATTACACCGTTCGGTTCCCTGTGACAGAAGTTCCGGCGAGAGAGACGACATATATGTGTATGGTGTTCGAGTTCCCCGCTGCTAATGAATCTCACCTAGTAGCTACCGTGCCCGTTATAACCAGTAATTTCATGCATCACACTCTAATCTACGGATGTGCTGGAGGTAAAAACACGTATTTAGAATATAGGTAACTGACGTATGTTATACGGATTTTATGTAAAACAGTATCTGTAGGGTTTTTTCCGCGGCCGAAACTTTCTGCGTTTTGACCATAAACCAGTATGCAAAAACGTGTGCGTTAATATTTCTTTTTTACGTTCTCTTTGAGAATAATTTTCTGTTGTTCTTTTTGGAAAGGTGTCGTATGAATAACAAGACAGTGGTGTAACTTTTAAAGAAAGAGAACCTACCAAGTACGGTATATGTGTTAAACCGTATATGTCACAAAACATACAATGTATATATCGCGCGTGTGTGACATAGTCGGCCGAATTAATCACATATGTCTTCATGTGACATAAACGTTTGTGCAAATTATCGATACATATCTGACCAAGAACAAGAAACTGACATAACTTATTTAAAAGTTATTTCAGAGAACGTCACGTCAATACACGTAAAATCTTTTTTAATTTTAATAAACAAGATAACGACATAACATTTGATATTTTAAAGAACAACGCACCATTATATGTTTATTCTAACTACATACTTTTGAAATCATAATTTATAACAGTTTAAAGGAAAACAATCTAAAATATACTGTCGCCGTCACAATTTTGCATGATGATGATGATATTAACAATTCCAGCACTAGATTAATGTTCATTAATATTTTAAATTATTGGACTTCCATTTATATACATTGTTTTCATTTTTGACACATTTTTGACAAGTAACAAAACCGGTTTGATGAGCGTGGAAAAACTAATTCCAACTGAATATGTTACATTATATGTCCCATATTCTGCTTAAGGGTATAACATATTCGACCGAATATATCATACGTGTCACGTATTCGACCGAATATATCACACGTGTGACATATACGTTAAGTGACAAATACGGTCTAACATATATGTACCATATCTCCGTTACTGTTACATGCGGTGAATTAAAAACTGAAAAAAATAACATGTACATATAGTAGAAGGCATAACTAAACTTTCAGCGTAATCAGTGGCATGTTAACATGTTTTGTAACTGTTTCTCTATACCCAATACTCTCAGAGCAAGCTGCTCATATTTTATTATGAGAAGGCGACGAAAGTTATTACGACTTCAAACTCCTACTAGATGATTGTACTTAAAGTTCATTTTGTTCTGCATCTTATCCTAATCTTCTTCATAGAAATTAAAATAAAAGGAGCGAATATAACTCTAAAGTGAAGATTTTACTGATTTGCATTTAACATAAGTACCTTTTGTGTTCATAGAAACTACGAACACGCATCCTGTTGGAAAACTCTACGATTGTACAGATTCAATGGACGTATGTCAGGAGGTCATTGCAGGATGGGTTGTTGGTATAGACGGGGTCTGCTATTACCATAAGATGGGCTTCTTAATTGGGGGGAAAAATGGAGTGAAGTACGCCGTCATGCAGGTATTTCGATACATTATTGGTTCAGAATGAAATAACATGTTATAACGTCTACAGTCATCATTGCACGTTCATCGATAAAAAATAAAATTATCTAATCTCTCTAATGGCAAAACGCAGTTCAAATGAAAGTGTGTCCCAAAAGAAAGGTAAAATATTTTTAATTTATTGTTGATATTTATTTATTTTTTTGCAGGTGCTTCATATTTCTGTTTTCAATGTTTTAGCACCATTGGAACAACCCACAAAAGATCGCAGGTTACAATGACAGCTCAGGGATGACGTTTTATCTTACACCTAAACTCCGCCCGTACAACGCTGGTATAATGATGATCGGTCAGCGCAGTTTGCGAATCCCACCTGGACTTCCTTCATACTCGAGAACTGGGTCGTGCGGCGGGTCTTGTACCTCCCAAATAATGAACAGCAGCATTTATATTGCGGCTGTATTCCACCACATGCACCTCCTTGGTTCGTACTGAAGTCTTGTTTATTTTGTAAAAGCGACCATAGATGCCTGGCTTAACAACATAAACGCCGTGTAAGCCGCGGACGGTTACACGGCTGCTCATATCTTTATTTTCATCATTATTTTTTTACATAATTTTGTAAGGGCCCACTACAATCATAATTGCACTGTCATCGATAAAAATAAAATAAATAATGCTTACTATTAAAAGCAGTGATATTTTAAATTCTTGTATTATTGAATTAAAATTTGTCTTGCACTAAGTACCCGCCTCTTTGCTTTGCTTTTCTTTTTCATCAAGACAACTTGTACTTGTTTGTTCATTTGAGAACCTGTTGCGGCAAGTGTGAGGTTAGTGCACACCAGAACCTGGTTTAAACCCCTAGTATCAGTTTGTTTTTCGAAGATGGTAACCCCAAGGATTCTCTTTTTCGTTAATTGTTTGTTGCGTCTTATTTAAAATTGATATTCTCATCAACACATGCTCTCTTTTCCTCCCTTCTTTTTCACTGCGTGGGGGAGACTGTGTTTTCTGAGTATGGCGATTCCTGATATGCATATTTCACTTTTTGATTACTTATAAGCCATCATGGGGATTTACGTTAAGAACAGAAGCTTTGAGGGTGATATGAAATAAACATTTAGATTTTAACCTCAGCAGCGAAAATAGTCTTGAACTATTTTAGGTAGAGTACAGCACACAGAACTACATCGGAGTGGAAAAACAATCCTTTCATACAATCATTCGTACGACTATTACAGTCCTGTCGGACAAAGGTAAGTAAAAACATACCTGTGCAAGTACACGGTTAGACAACACAGAAGCAATAAGCTTATAATTATCAGATCACATCATTTATACACTAAATACGATTTTTATACGTATCATTTGTATTATCTTTGTGAAGTTAATTTGTAGATGACTATGTACAGGAAACCTAAAAACTAGTTTCCTGACATTCTCTAAACCAAAGCACTTTGTATAACAACAAAAGGTCTCAGTTTATATTAAATAACAATAAGGTCTCAGTTTATATTAAATAACAATTACCATCGTTGTTGGATCACCATTGGAAGTAAAAAATAGTCCAAAATACACAAAAATGATACCAGCACGTGATCAATGTCGTCGTAATGTAAACACGCATTCGATGAACTAACACGCACTCTCGTTGCGCAACACTCTTTGTCACACGCGTTAGTCCCCACGAGTGATAGCTATCATAAACTGTTTAAACTTTTAACATAACCAATAAAAATAACGGACTACAAAAATTGCCCTTATCAAATATTTAGTAATATAGTTCAATTTCGTGACGGCTTGTGATTCGGCCCTCATAAAACATGGGAAAATCACTTTTTTCTGGCTCGGTCCATGGCGGCCGGATATACGTTAGGAATTTACTATGAAAGCAGCGAAGAAAACGGAGTTAAGCCGTGTGAACTGAAGTTGGTTCACGCTTTCTCTATTGACTATTTTATGCATGAAGGAAATCAGTACGGGAATACCCTTTTCAATCCTTTAATATCATTGGATTATTAAACTGCAGCTAATCGAAGTCGTTGTTTCAAAAGCAATTCAGCAAAACCGGAATTTCCTTGGTCTTGGTCATCTTGACGCTCTCTATACCGCGCTAAAGAACGTTCCTAGAATATTTCGACCCAAGTTTTAGACTTCCGCACAGTTGATAAATATTAAATGACGACAGTCAATTAAACTAAAAATGTTTCTTCAAAACGTTTTAAGAAAATTTTGGACTAGTAAATTATTTCCTAAAATGTTAAAAATTGAAATGGTATCCGAGTGTAAAGCATCTATTATGCCTGTAGTTTCGTTCTTAGTTTGCACTAATGTGACAGTTTCTTCGGTGTATGTATGGAAATAACTTCTGTTAAATAGATGAAAAGGGAACTTGGAAAGCCGACGAACGCGACAAATATGAAAACATTGCAGGCTCGGTTTGATTGAGCCTGTTCATGGACAGTAATGAAAAGGCTTATTACTGCCAAAGCCGCCTAAGCCCTGGATTGAGCGCAACTCAATATTTACACCAAAGGTGTAAGTGTTTAAAAGGTTCAAGGCTGTAAATAAAGACCTCATATCTGGATCTGAGGTTGTCTGCCACTTTTTTTCACCATATCAGCCCAATCGCATTGTGTGCAATGTTAAGCCAAAAACAACAACAACAACAACAAAAAAACAATTGCTAACAGGACGTCTTCACTTTAATACAGTATGCTTTGCGAGCCGTCTTCTAGCTTTGTTTTTAAAGCTATCCTTGTTTTTAGCTATCCTGATCCTGTAATGATGTTGCCTGGAGACGACATGGCCACAACTTGTGTGTTCTCATCAACCAATAAGAACATAACAACCAGTTATGGATTAGCCACGTCGGATGAAATGTGTTTCTCACTTCTGACTTATTATCCAAAAGAGAATGTCTTTGCAGCAGGTAAAATAATTCAAATTAATTCAATGAATGACTATTAGTTTCAATTATTTGTTTTTTGTTCTTTTTTCTTTCTATGTGGCAAACTTGCAAAAGCAAAATGTCATCACTGTTAAGTTACTTGAATAGCCTAACTTTATGTCATTGGGTTTCAAATGGAAAAATGTCTTAAATACAATAAGGGTTGTTGTATGTTTAAAATTTCTTGGCTATCCCGCAATAATTATGTGTAGGTAGGCTACTCGTCTTATTGCCGCCTCGCTATTTGTTAATGCTTGCGTGTATCCTATATTACATCTTAATATTACAGTTTAATTATTCTTTCCTACTGCTGAACTCTAAGAAAGGTATGAAACTAAGGATACATATTTACTGCGATTAGAAGCGGTGATGTGCTTAGTAAAACTGCCACCTAAGCTGTCTAAATTCCACAGCTTATGAGCATCTGTTGTTTCAAAGTCTGAAAAAATCACTATAATTAAATAAATTCCACAGATTTACGAGTCGTAAATCTGAGGCATTTGTTTAATTATTACGACAGCCTTAATATATTAACGACAAGCATATAATTTTAAAATTCTAGCGCACGTCACTGAACAGATAGCTGACATTAATAATCGAAATGATGTCATAGCATATTGGATTTTCGCGGGAAGAATAACGTTATGTCATCAAAGTTATCTATTAATTTTGAGAAATAAATAAAATAAGTGTAAATTTCTTTTCAATAAAAAGGTGAAATATGCATATCAGGAATCGCCACATTCAGAAAAAAAACAGCCTCCCCACACAGTCAAGAAGAAGAGAGGGAGAGAGCAAGGTAAATAAAATGATCAGATTCAAAAGAGACACCACTAACAATTAATAAAAGTGAGAACCCGAGGGGTTACCGCCTAGGAACGGTCAGTGGCAAATCAAATTGCCACTGGGGGTTTTAACCAGGTTCTAGGGTGCACCAACCTCACACTTGCCCCAACAGGTTCTCATATCACAAAACAAATACAAGTTGTCTTGGTGAAACAACTCCAACCCACTTATCGGCTCAACAATGTTGCATGCAAAAGCACACAAACATATAAAACATAAGAATCTAATAGCAAAGCCAAAGGGAGGGTACTCAATAATCTTACCGAGACCAGAGCTCCTGGAGTAAAATCAGCAAGAACACGAAGACAGTGATAAAAGAAACAAATCGAGCTTCTATGTTCTTTTAAGAAAAGATTTCCTCATAAACCTTCATAAACTCTTAAACCCCTGCCACCGTCGTGCAACCAAAGAGGTAAGCATTATGATCAACTGTATTAGGATTAAAACCAGGCATGCAGAGCGCTGTAAAATATCATGTTGGTAACCTTTCTTTTAAAATTTACAGATGGTTTTTACGAATAACTGGGAGAAATTAACATTGCCCTTTATCTTCTTAAGTTTATAAATTAAATCTCCATAAAAAACTGGCTGAGAAATACATTGAAATCATAATTATCGTTGCAAGCTCTTGAAAAGCGGACAAGCTGTGAAATATTAATCCCGTAAGATGTTGCACAGGGAACATCGCCGTCTAAAAACGGAAAACTTACTATATTAAAATTAAAATCATCTTTTTATTATATATTTTAGTAGTGACATAACCATTTTCAATTGACAGATTTAGATCGAGAAAGTTTGCTTGCTTTTCTGAAGTGTTCGCTTTATTAAGTTGTAGTTCTTTAGGGTAGATCTTATTAACCAGTAATGGAAAATGGTTATTATCTTTATTTAATAGACCATCAAGGTACCTCGAGGTGTTGTTAAAAGCTGTAATTATATCATATTGATGTTCAGTAGAAAGAGATAATATAAAGTCTCTTTCATAACAGTATAAAAACAGATCAGCAACAAGGCACAATTAGTACCTATATTGGGATGCCTATTACTTGTTTATAAATAGAGGTACCGAATCTAACATAAATATTATCCAGTAAGAAAGTTAGCGACTCTATTAGGTCTTGACTAGTCCATAAAGTATAATTATCATAAGAACCATCTGTAAAAAAATGCCCTATGTTCATTACAAGCGATGAAGGTTTTATTTTCTCTAGCAAACGTTTTTTTAATGAGACAGGTTAGCTTGTCTCTTATTAAATTATGAGGGAGCGAGGTATATAAAGTAGAGAAATCATAAGTAGACAAACAGAACGCATGAAAATTATTTGATTTGAGCTTTTTCAAAACGTCATTTGAATTTTTAATCGACCAAAATACATTTTTGCCAGAAGTTTCAAAAACCTTATCGCAATACCTAATTACATGTTCTTTAATAGCTGTAAGACAAGAAGTTAAGAGCACGAATAATTTAGTAGTAGTGCAAGAAATAGAGTTAGCAATAAATCTTGCTTTGTACGGTGTTTTATACAATTTAGGCAACCAATACATAGTAGGTACTTTGTCTTGTTTCGGCTCAATAATTATTCTAAATTTTGTAATTTGTAGAGTGTGTGCAGTAACAATATCACTCTCAGATAAAGAAGTCAGTATATAAGCATTAGTGCTGTTCAGTTCTTCAGTTTGAATATTAATATAGTGTACCCGTCACACTATAATTACATTATAAGAAGCCTTATCAGCAGGGTTAAAACAAATTTTTTATGAAAGTCTTGAATTCCTTTTTTTCAAATAACGAGGTCGAGGTGGTAATAAAGCAATGTTTCTTTCATAAAATGATAAACGATGGTCTATTATTTTGAATATGTGTTTTTTTCCAGTAAGAAAGTCCATAAGGCTCAGCATGTTCTCTTTTGCAACATTTATTGCAAAATAGGTTTAAAGACTCAGCAATTTCTGCACGACATGCATTAAAATCAATTTTGGATGGAATTCTATATTTGGGACATTTAGAAATTAAATTACGAATTCTAGTCTTTGATTACATTAAGATCACCGGTAACAATATGACCGACAGGCTTATAGCAATATTTAAGATTTTGGTGTATTATCAATGATATGTAAATCAGAGGTAATTTTATTGTAATTATAAATTGTATTTCTAGTTGGTCTGTTGTATTTATAACAAACCATAGGCGCTTCAGTATTCTTAAAATAAATAGGAAGAGCCGATTGAACTGTTTTATCTTTAAATATACTTGGAAGGTCAATAAAATCTATTCCTTTAAAAAAGAAATTTTAAGGAAATGTCTTTTGTTGTCAGATTCCAAGTCAATGTGTGGCCTGAGAACATGCCGAGTATAACACTGAATCAGACTAGCAACCTCGTAAAATGGGTGGGTTCTTATGACGATGTCGTCGGCTTCCTCATCCAGTTTCTGCAGACTTGATATAGAAAGAGAAGCCAACCTAGATAGCATAGCGTGTCTGCCAGATTGTTTTAAAATAATATGTAGGTCATGAATAGAACAACGAATACGTGATTTTCTTTTTATGTTTTCATTAGTTCTTCTTCCGTGCGACCTCGATTTTCTTTTGCGTAATTCTAGCAATTCACAGACGTCATAATCAGGATTTTTAGAAATGTTGCCTTCCTGATAAATATTATCATTTAAACCAAGTGGGTATGGAGATTGTAATTTTTAAATCCATTTTTGCTCCGAAATGAGTCTGGCCCTGAGTTTAAATGCTCTTGATGCAGCGCTGTCATATGTAAGTTTTTCTACTGGTTGAACGAAAATATTGAGTAACAACTACAAAGTCAAGAATATCACCAAAATGCTTTTTGGGGATGATGTACTCTAAAGCCTGAGCTCGTTAAACTCTTTATTATTGATAATGTCACCTTTAAGTTTATTCATTATTGTGTTTCCTTCTGAACAGGATGCGTGGCCTACCGAGATTTTAGCTATTGTGAAACGACTATTCAGCGATATCTGAGGGGTTGTGACATAAAGAAAAGGTTCAACGACAGGTGTGTGCACCTTAAGTTGTTAAAGCTTCATAAAACTGATCAAAACTCGTATATTTCTTTTAACATTTCATTGGTTTTGGGGGCAAAAAAAACAGCATATCAGTGTCGCGAAAACAGAAGACACCATGTAGTTAACACAATGAGACGTTGTCAAATGTATAGGTATTAGTAAAAAAAAAAATCACAAGACCCCTTTTATAACTACTATAACTGTGGGACTAAAATATATTTCTAAAAATATGTTTTACGACTTTCTTATTATTAACTTTTTAAAATACCCTCACCCTCACTGGTAAAATGTCATAGTGTCATTTATTATTAATTTATGTCAACTTTCTTCAACTTTCTACAACTGCTGTTCTTTTCAGTGATCCGGAGACTCGTGCCATGTTGACCTCCGTTGACTATCTCTGTGATCCAGAATTTTGCCGGGAGGAATGTCTTAACTACGTGAAAACTCTCAAAAAGCAGCCATGTTTCGTCGGGGATGTAGGGGATTTCGTACGAGAAATGTCTGTCTATTATTCTCAAAACTTAAACGATACAATTGCATGGTACGCTCGATTAGACTCATGTGACACGGAAATCCCGGGAGAGTGTCCAGTTAGCGCCGGCTCAGCAGCTTTACCGATGATGATTTCGTCTTTTGCAGCAGCGTTAATCATTGCAATGTTTTAAAAGCCAATATCTGATTGGTTACATAATTTTTTGTGAAAGGTTTATTTCAGACTTAGTAATAGACTCGTATTTCTTTTGAAGACATAGACTAGTATGTCAACGCGACAATTCAAAAGACATTTTACCTATGCAAACATCAGTTTGAGTTCTTGTTAGCGAGTTTTGTGAAACTGTTTATGTCGTCTGTTCATTTGTTGATTGTTGGATCGTGATTAATGAATTCATCTTTTTGCACGACGGTAGCAAGGGTTTAAGAGTATATGAAGGCTTCTATGGAAATCTTAAACATGAACGTAGAAGCTCGACCACTTTTTTATTCCTGCCATCGTGTTTTTGCTGACTAAAGGCCTTGTGCTCTGGATTCATAAAGTCATTGAGAACAACTGTGCCTACATTTCGCTCGACAATGTCATTAGCTTCCTTTATTTTTGTGTGTGCTATTGAATGCGACGTCGTCGAGTTGATGTGTGGGTTGGATTTAATTCACCAAGACAAATTGTTCATATTCATATGAACACCTGTTGTTTTTGCCACCTACGTTTCTAAGATGGTAGCCCCACTCGGGTTCTCATTTTCGTAAATTTTTTGTGATGTCTTATTGTATGACACATGCTCTCTTTACCCCTCTATGGATGTCTGGAGAGGCGGTTTTTTTCGGCGTTAGCTGTCTAAGCTCACTTTTGACCTAGTTTTTCGACCAATGAAATATTGTAAATAAAACTTATTATGCAGCGGGAAAATCAAATAGATTATTTAGATTGGTTATTAGTGGGTCTCGGTAATGATTACCGTAACGATTTTTATATTGAGTGTAAGTATTTACATGGCACTTATATGTTCGGGCATTTTCGTTTTTAAAAGCGATAATTGTATTGGAGAAAAAGATATTTACGGTATAAAAAAGCTCAGTTAAGTCAATTGATGGCTTAATACGATTTTATATGGAATATTCATGGGTGTCAGGTTAACACTCGAGTACAATACACAGTGTAAAACGACAGAGAAGTGCAGATATTTCTGGTTCTTACTGGTTCCTTTCTAGTTCCTTTGATACTGATTGTTAATTTCAAGTCCAGATATCCAAATCCCGTTGGTGTAGTGGTTATCACACTCGCCTCTCAAGCGGAAGGCTCCGGGTTCAATACTCGGTAGTGACACATTTTTTTAAAGTTAATTTACGTAAAAGTTGGTAGATTTCGCTCTTGTAACAAGTTGCTATTATTTTCATTTATTTTATTTTAATAACATTTATTCGTCATGAGTACTAACTCTACAAGAGGTATTTTATTGAAACTGAATAAATGTACAGTTAATGTTAGACATTCTTCTTTAATCGACGTATTATCACCAGACGAAATTTTTGCACGCTCTTTATTTCTTTCTTTCTTATATATAAAAATCTTTTGCATCAACGCCGTTTATCTTTTTTAAAAGTTATTTCTTGTTTATAAATGTTTCTACCCCTTATATGCATATTTAACATTTTTTCAAAATATAGGATCATAAACTACAAACATTTAGACGTAGAATCCATTTTGTTGCACAACGTCGCCTTAGATGTTTAAAAAGCAGAACGCCCGTTGGCACAGCAGATATTTAATTATTTATGGGTTTCACCAACGTAGCTCATACGAAAGTAATTTTGTGACAAGAAATATATAAAAGTTTTCTAGGCGTATTTTTGTAGATGTACGTTACGTTATCAATAAATAAGCAGCCACGCGACAGGCAAGTAAATGTTACTGTAATTAAAAAAAAAGGTTTGAGTTCTTGTAAGCAAGTTTTGTGAGGCTGTTAATTTCGTCTGTCAATCTTTCATCTCGTAGGTTGTTGGATTGTTGGCAATGAATTCATCTTTTTTCACGACGGTGGCAGGGGTTTAAAAGTATATGAAAGTTTCCACGGAAATCTTAAAAATGAACGTAGAAGCTCGATCACTTTTTTTATTCCAGCCATCGCGTTCTTGCTGACTAATTTCTTTGTGCTCTGGTCTCATTAAGGTCATTGAGTACAACCGACCTACATTTCGCGCAAAAATGTCATTAGCTTCCTTTATTTTTGTGTGAGCTTTTAATAAAAAATGCGACATCGTCAAGTTGATGTGTGGGTTCGATTGAATTCACCAAGACAAATTGTACTTATTCATATAAAAACTGTTGTTTTTGCCACCTACTTTTCTAAGGCGGTACCCCCACCCGGGTTCTCATTTTCGTAAATTGTTTGTGATGCCATGGACTATTTTTTTATAACACATGCTCTCTTTTACCCTCTACTCGTTGGATGTGGGGAGAGGCAGTGTTTTATGAATTTTTCTACCCCTAAAATGCTTATTTATCTTTTTTTTCTTCAAAATATAGGATCATAAACTACAAACATTTAGACGTAGACTCCATTTTGTTGCACAACGTCGCCTTAGATGTTTCAAAAGCAAAACGCCCGTTGGCACAGCAGATATAATTTATGGGTTTCACCGACGTTGCTCATACGAAAATAATTTTGTGACAATAAATATATAAAAAAAATTAAATTGCGTCTTTCTTTAGATGAAGATCAATAAATAAGCACCCACATGACAGACAAGTTAATGTTACTTTGAATAAAATAAAGCTTTTGAGTTCTTGTAAGCAAGTTTTGTGAGGCTGTTTATTTTGTCTGTAAATCTTTCATCTCTTGGGTTGTTGGATTTTAGACAGTGATTTTATCTTTTTTTCACGACGGTGGCAGGGGTTTAAAAGTATATGAAGGTTTCTTTGGAAATCTTAAAAATGAACGTAGAAACCCGATCACTTTTTTTATTCCTGCCATCGTGTTCTTGCTGACTAAACTCCCTGTACTCCGGTTTCATTACGGTCATTCAGTACAACTGTTGATAGTATACAATAGGGATGGCGTAATGTGTAAATAAAATATATAAATATTGTTAATTATAATCAGATACACACATAATATATATTTATTGATAAAATATACATAGTGAGCTTTTCGCATCGCCTGTCAATATTTCTTGAAATGAGATATTCTCCACAACCGTAGGTCAACTGTGTTTTTTGCAAATTTGATGTCAATATGTTCGCTTTATAGAAATTGCTCACTGGAAACATCTTTAAACTCGTTCATAGTTGATAAAAGATTGTTTCTATACAGGCTTCATGCAACTGTCTATTTATCCGTAACAATTTTAGCTAAATATTATTTGATATTATACTAAACCTTGTAAAATTGTTTAAATTGATATTACCTTAAAAATTTCAACTTTCTTTTTGCGTGTTATGGCTACAATAACTGAATAATATAAATATTGTTAATTATTATCAGGTACAAACAGAATATATCTTTATTGATAAAATCTCGAATGTAGTGTTTAAAATCTTATTATGGCAGAAATAGCAACTAGTTCTTATTAATTCTTGTTCCCTGATGAGCAATTCAATCCAGTTTTGACCTCCTCTTATTCCGTGATAAATATTATAAATATAAATAATAAAAAAGAATGCAGGTTTGTTGTTTGTTCTAGCCAGACCGAACATTGGTATATAGTGAGCTTTTCGAATCGCCTGTTAAGATTTCTTCAAATGAGATCTACTCCACAACGGTAGGTCAAATTTCAAAGAAATATGTCTAAGATTAGCGACTACAGAAGTTGATGGTATAAAGCTGATCATTCATAAAAGTGATTTCAACGTCAACTGAAAGTAAATACTTTGAAAGTTGTTTTAGTATCAGCCAGAATCAAAATAATTTTTGTATTCACTGCGTAAGCAGTGAACACATAGTTACCGTTTTCTTGAGCCTGCTCGCTTCCCACGAAAACGGACAACACTTCCGGTTATGGTACACCGCAACACTAAGTAGTACTAACTTTCCACCATTCGTGGGATACCGATACACAAAGGTATACTTATTTTGTATTCCCAAGCGCTGTGTACTGAGGACATGTTTTCATCTGTCGAGTATAAAATTTGTCTATGCGAAAAATAGCGAGATATAGATAATTTGCCCAAGAATACTGATCACATGACACAACAGCGCAATTTTCGAAACGGAAATGAGGGTATAGCTAGATACCGGAAAGGAGTCCTTTCCGCGGAAAGGACATTTTGTCATTCGGAAAGGACTTTTTTATCTAAACTTAGCGACTTTTCAGGGACATCACGATATATTGTGATATCTTATGTTTTATGATCTAATCATCTTTGTTTTGTATGAGGGATGAATGTAAATTCGCTCCTTTATTTAATATACTTCATACAACTATGTGGCGCTACAACTGATGTTCCAATTTTTACAAGACGGAAAACAATTATAATAGTATACTGTACAAGACTTGTATTAACTTGAATTGTATATATTTATTGAATTTATATGATGGTTCTGCTGAAAATAAAATGCTAGTGTATTTTATGTATAAGATGCCTACCAGAATTGTCTCCATTTACCTAATAAGAGAAAGAAAAAGAGTTTTATGCCTGAGAAAAAGATTTTGTTTGAAATCACACAGGAAGAAGATTAATAGTAAATGTTTTGTGCACTGCTTCTAACTCGGTCATGATAACTAAACTGTATTGGTGTCACAACTCTCATAAAATCATGTAAGACAGGTTACTAGATTTGGTGGCACTAGTTTTCTAAATATGACCCTGGCTGCTATCACAGTTTACAATTTAGTGCATATTTTCCGGGAGATGGTTGATTACCCCGAGTGTTCCAGCTGCCAATCCAGTATGCAAATATCCTATACTTACCATCTTCCACTGCATGCTTGCATTTGGAGGCAGTGAATCCCCCAGTGCCTTCAGCACTTTGATTCAGCCATGTAGTCATTGTCCCTTTAAAATAACTTAGAATATTGACAAACATGTAGTCATTGTCCATGTCAATTAACTTGGAATATTTACAGAAATGTAGTCATTGTACCCTTAAAAATAACTTGGAATATTTACAGGAATGTAGTGATTGTCCCTTTAAAATAACTTGGAAAATTTACAGGTAATTTGGCAATGTTTACATTGCCGTGTTTACAATGAAATTACATGAGAACACTGAAATAATATATTAATCGTTGTTAAATACAAAGCGTAAAGCTCCCAATACTTGTCCCATTAGCCGAGTGGTCTAAAACGCAGTCTTGTAAACACTTTAAATTAGAATGCAATGGTAGAAACGCTGTTTTAGGTTGTAAGTTCGAAACATGTTTTTTGTTTACATTTTTTTAAAATACTTTTTACACAATAATTATTTCCGCGATAAAATTAACTGAAGCAAAAAATATAATACTTTGAAATGACTGCAGTAAAACTTAAAAATATAAATCTTAAATATTTCCTTAAAAGCCGTGTGTCAGCGTGAATCGAACCCGTGTCGAAATAAAATTAGGCCTATGGCAACTGGACGCGTAACCACTGAGCTATCAGGGTGATGTGATTTAAAAAGGCAAAATAGTACTTTTAACGGGTAAATTTGCCTAAACCCGTGTTTACATTCTATGAATAATTGTAAACATCGTCAATTTATAGGTCAACCAAGCTAAATTGGCGATGTTTACAATTATTAATAGAATGTAAACACGTGTTTAGGCAAACCTACGCGTTAAAAGTACAATTTTTACTCATTTTTCATATCGCCTCGGTAGCGCAGTGGTTTACATGTCCGGATTGCATAGGTCTAACTTTTTTTCGACACGAGTTCGAATCACACTGACACGCGGCTTTTAAGGGAATCTTTTAGATTTATATTTTTAAGTGTTATTGCAGTTATTTCAAAGTATTGAATGTATTTTGCTTTAGTTTATTTTATCGCGGAAATAATTATTGTGTAAAAATATATAAAAAACATGTAAAAAAACATGTTTCGAACCTACAACCTATAACAGCGTTGCTACACTTGCATTTCAAAGTATTTTATTGACTGCGTCTTAGACCACTCGGCTAATGGTGCAAGTACTGGGATATTTACGCTTTGTATTAATCAACGATTAAAATATTAATTGATTGTTTACATGTAACGCCAATGTAAACACGGCAATGTAAATATTGCCAAATTACCTCTGTCCAATAATAGCTTGGTCGACCTTTAGCCTTTTTCAATTTCTCGTGGTTGTTGTGTCTGGTAGAGTTCTTGAAATCTTGTGACACGAATTACTAATACAGTGTACAAAATATTGACTGATGTGTATGTACTTTATATATTGTGTAATTTATTCGTAGTTAATATTGACACAATATTCATGCAGATCTGCTCGTTTGTATTAAGTTAAATGTTTGAGTGTATGTTCAGCATCAAGCGTAGATTTTGGTGACCCAAGTTTATTTTGGCTTAGTCAGTTATATGTTGGAGGGATGGGGGCACAGCTTATTCTACCATTTACAGTATGTAGATTATTATTATGATATGTTGTGTTTTCTGGATGTTGCAATTCCCGATAAGCACATTTCACTTTTTTTTAAAAAGATGTTTGGCGTCAAGTGTAATTGACTGTGACAATTGTTACATTATTTGTTAGATGTGCAAAGCGAGCACTGAAACATTGCTTCTACGCTTTTGAAGATACTGACTTTTTATGCCCCCGCCATGAAATGGCGACGGGCATTAAGAGTTGCTCCTGTCCGTCCTTCCGTCCGTCCGATATTCTCGTGAACGCAACTCCTCCTAAACTACTGGTGGGAATTTAATGAAACTTTACCACAATGCTTGGCTTGATATGTAGTTGTGCATGAAGGTGGAGTTTCGCTCTAACATGTTCCGTTCAGAAGTTATGGCCCTTTGATACTTCCATTTACATTAGTTTTAAAAGGAATATATCTGGTGAACGCAACTCCTTCTAAACTACTGGTGGGAATTTAATGAAACTTTACCACAATGCTTAGCTTGATATGTAGTTGTGCATGAAGGTGGGGTTTCGCTCTTACATGTTCCGTTCAGAAGATATGGCCCTTTGATACTTCCATTTACATTAGTTTTAATAGGAATATATCTCGTGAACGCAACTCCTCCTACACTAATGGTGGGAATTTAATGAAACTTTACCACAATGCTTGGCCTGATACATGTATGTTGTTGTGCATAAAGGTGGGTTTTGCTCTTACATGTTCTGTTCAAAAGTTATGGCCCTTTGATAATTTCATTTACTTTAGTTTTATTCTTATATTTTTTCAAATTATGCCCCTTTTTCACTTACATTTTGTGTTAAGCAAAATATACACTCGACCCTTAACTTTGTTATGAATGGAGGGATTACAAAATAACTTGGCACAAATGTTCACCATGACAAGGTGGTGTGTCGCATACAACACCCATGCCTGTAGATCCAAGGTCAAGGTCACTGCTACTAAAAATAGAATTTTCTTGTAATAGGAATATATCTCGTGAACACAACTTGTCCTACACTACTGATGGGAGCTTTATGAAAAACCCAAAGCGGGGGCACCTGTGTCCTTTGGACACATTTCTAGTTTATGATATCATCAGCAAATCATCGGTTTTAAGTGAAGATAGCAATGACACAATGTTCATATCTCCTCTGACAAACCGGAATTGCGGGGAATTAATTACTTTCCTGGGAATACCTCTAGGTGATTTAGTATAAATATAGAATATTAGGTTACTGTCTTACCAAGCTTGAATTTATTAGGCGAGTTGGAGAAAAATATACAGGGCGAGGCTCTGCCGAGCCCTGTATATTTTTCGGAGACGAGCCTAATAAATTCAAGCTTGGTGAAGACAGTAACCTAATATTATATTTATCCTACCACCACTACCTATTTTTCACTTTTTCTTTCGTTTGAAAGAAATTTTTCCTTGATTTTAAAAAGAATGAACATCTGTTGTTGGCGTATGAATACATCTGTCCTGGAGACAATTCTGTTAAAAGTCGGCCATTTTGTTTAAATTGGTTTCACTTTTATAGGCTATGTGTAGAGAATACTGAAATATCAAAGAAATACGAGGGGTGTCTTTAAGAATTTGAAACAAAAATAATTTTGCAAAAACCATTGGAAACAGTCGACAAACCTGTCATCATAAACAGCGGGTTTACGGGTCGTAGGCTTCCAACATGTCCAATCAGGGTCTCTATAATTACAATTGATTTAAAGAGACCCTGGTCAAATGTGCAACATCCAGTTTCTACTTTTTCCAGCTGACTAGCCTACTTGAAAAAAGCTAGTCTCTGTATTTCCTTGTCCAAAAGAATAGTCTTTATTTTTTCCTTTCTTCAGTCAGTTGACATTTAACACCAGCAACAAAGCCATTTCAGTTTTTATTTCGAAACCGAAATGGCCTAGACGCAGGCATTGAATCGGGATTTATTATATTCAAGCATATAAATCCATCAGCACAGAAAAGCAACAATTTAAACACATTTTAGTCTAATCCAATCCAAAAAATATGTCCGAAATTGATTACACCCTTGTCATGCCGGAAGGATGGTCCAAAAATTTAGACGTAAACGGTGGATTTGATGTTAATTTTTTGAAAGGTCAAATCCACGCTACGTCTAAATTTAGCTCTTTCAAAACACGTAGCAAATACGAGAATATGCATTTTGGTGAAAATCGTTGAGAAGCTTGAATAAACTGCATTTAATCGTTGTAGAATAGAATATTAAATACAAATACTTTCATTTGTGGTTTATTTCTACCTAAAAACACGTTTCAAAACACATTTTCCACTTCAATACACATGTGCGTTCTATCAGGTTCGTGTCCAATAAGTACAATTTTTTTTGGACGAAAATATATTGTATAGTGTGTCGTCGTTACGGAGAGTTAATGGTTTATAAAATGATTGTTTTTACCATGTTTATTCATCATATGCTGTTGCATACTAGAAAAATCAGAGATGTTTAGAATTTTTCTATGACTGTGGACAGTCTTTTATTTTAGTTTTTTTTAGAAATAGAACTGATAATATACTAGAAAGTTATGCAGAAAGGACGAGCGAGGCAGTCCTCATTCATCCTCTATATGCATAAAACTGTTGATCAAAGGTACATTTCCATAACACGGACATTTAGAACAACAAAATGAGCAACATTTGCAAGATTCGCAGGCACATTTTTTCTCATTACACCCACCACACAATTTGTTTTTTATAACTTTTTTCTCTAAAACTTCAAACACATTCATTACATTTTGCCGAATGCACTCCTTCTCATAATTTCGAACGATGTTTGCCATGGTTACGTCCGTAGTCTTCAAAGATGCAGCGAAGTTGTCGTATAAGATGTAACTCATACCCTGTCGCCCATCTCTTGCGCATCGCCCTGCTTCTTGCCAATATGACACAACGGATTTCGGGCACCCGTAATGCACTACGAGGTCTACGTCTCTGATGTCAATGCCCATGCCTAACGCCACGGTAGCGATAATGCACCTGATGCTGCTATCTGGTTTCGTAAATAAATTCAGAATTCTAGTTTTAGAAGACTCATCTGTGCATTTATGAAACATTTCAAGTAGCAGATGTGAAGAATCCTGGATTGAATCGGCGTATGCGAACTGTCGAAGAGAAGCCTTTAAAGAAAGAAATAGCTCTGAAACTGTATCTATAGAACGGCAGTATATAAGAATTTTCTTTGATTTTCGTCCGTACAGTTTCAAGTGTTCAATAAGCCAATCAAACTCTGTCTCTATATCACCAGAAGAGCGTTTGCGACACACAATCATTATGTTCTCACGATTTGGCGATTTCCAAACGACCTTAGTATCGTCGGGATCAAGTTGAAGAACAGACATAATTCCATCTTTCACTTTGTTCGTACATGTCGCTGTCACGGCCAGAATCGGGACCTTAAACAAACTCCTTAATTGAGCCATTTCGGCATAATTCGGTCGGAAGTCCTCTTCCCACTCGGATAGACAATGTGCTTCATCAAATATTAAAGCCGTTTTTGCCAAACATCGTTTAAAAACCTTTTCCGCCAGTTTTGCTTCAAGACAGATTCGGGGGATGCAAACACAAACGAAAAATCACCATTGGCTATTCTGTCACAAATGTCAATTGATGTGTCGTGAGCAATTTTAGCACAAGAAAATTCCCATTTGCTCAAAGTTTCTATTTGATTGTCCATCAGCGACAACAGAGGTGAGATGATCAATGTGATCGTCTTTTGGTCAGAGAGCATATCTTTCATCAAAAAACAAAGTGTCTTACCAAACCCGGTAGGTAAAAATCCTAAAGTGTTGTAGCCATTTAATAAATGTTCTGCAATTAGCATTTGTTCGTACTTCGGCTCGAAATTACAGAGTAGTGAAACAAATGACAGCGACAGCTCTGTGTCGTCCGATTCAAGCGAGGAGCGTTTAGATACACCATTTGAAGTCGACATGCCTGAGTTATCAACTGAGGAGGAGGACACAGCAGCACAAGAAAGTTACTCAGCCGCACAAGAAAGTGATACCAGCACAGACTTCAAAACGGTTTCGTTTGGGTATACGTTCTGTTGGGACAATGTTGGGAAGAAGGTAATCACTCGAAGACCTACTGAAAACTTAAAAAATAAATATATCAATATGGCTTTAGGATACGTTTCTATTAACCGTGTACAATCAACAAATTTACCAATAGTTGACACAATCGATTCATCGTCGCTCCCAATAAGTACTTACGTTCCAGGTGAGCAAGAATTCCAACATTTGTCCAGCAGAATGGCTGTAATTATAGGCCGGATATTGACCCGTCATTTACAATGGTATAAGGATTACTTTAGCCAATGCACAATAAGCCACATTGTACATGACCATACATTACAATCAACATACAAGAGTGTTCTTATCAATCTGGGTGTGTTTAAGGAAGATCCTTCGTCAACACAAGGGGCTATCGGGATTTACTCAAAACTTCACCAATACGTACCTGTTCTGGACGGCAAACCATACACTACAGTAGTGTATGGTGACGGTCTAAGCTGTGAGCGCGGAAATGATGCTCAACGCGCCAGGACGAACGGCCTGACCCCCACTGAAAGATAAGACGGTCTAGAGCCTGCCGCCCAGGAGTTTCACAAGGAAATGATTCTCTTGCAAGATCTATATGATGACCTGTATTCATCTAAAAGCTGTGCCGCCCGGGGAACGATGTGCCAGGTCAGGAACATGTTTAATTTCAGACAAGTGAAGCCCGATATTTCTGATAATTTTTCACATGCCTGGGAGCTTATATGCGTATGTACAGAAGCATATTTATGTTTACTGGCGATGGAGCTGCAGAAAATGGAAGACAGTTCTAGCAGGCCCAACTCAGCTCCAGATGGTATCGAAAACGCATCAGATGAGGAAAAGTCTAAGTACTTTGAAAATGTTTGTAGTAGTCTTGTCTCTCACGTCTGGTACAGATTGGACACAGATTTACTGAAACATGATGACGGGACAAGTCTAGAAATGTTTTGCTGTGGTGAAGACAAAGATGAAGCTGTTATTGGTTGTGAAGCTTGAAGCCGCTGTACGAAGGGCGAATATTTCCATTATTCTTGCGTGAACGTGGATCCGGATAATATTAAAGGTGATTGGTTCTGCAGTGACGAATGCCGGCAACAACAAATTCCCTATTCATATTGTACTTGCAAAACAGATTTGGGAAGTGACGAACCAATGATAGGCTGTAGCACAGAACATCTGTGTACAAAAGTAGAATGGTATCATATGAAGTGCTTAGGTATAGATCCTGACAAGACAATAAAGGGTGACTGGTTCTGTAGTTCTGAGTGTAAAAAGCGCTTGAAAGGTAAAGGCCGTAAACAAAAGGGACAAGATACCAGCATCACTTACGAAAACGACAGAAAACGCGACTACTCCGTTGCACTGTTGTGGAGGGGTTTGAACCTTTTATGTCGACGTGACGCTGTTCGTGAGGCAGATGGTGATGCTATGGTGGCTTACTGGAAACTGGACCTCGTTTACTTTTTTTGCCAAAAAACACCCAAAGTATGTAATTCTAGCGCACCGTCTTATTTCATCTATTAACGGCTGGGCTCCTGCAAACGTAAGACATGATCTTATTCATAACCGCACTGTCAATTACGGAGGTGGTATTGGTAGAAACTTACCCAATGATTTCATGAATGAGATTCTCAATAGGCTCTTCAAAGATCTTCTCAGTTCTGCAAAGGGGCGATACACTGACATAACTATTGACAGATGCAGTCAAATCATTGGGCCATTCGGCGAGGCACTGGATTCCGTCTTTGACGTCAATATCGTAGAGAATGAAATTTACAGACACAGACGGAGGACTGTAAACAGGGACAGCAACGTTCAAAACCTCGTCGAATTTCTTCAGACAGAAAAACTTTTTGAGGTCAGATCTGGCAGATTCCATCAAGGTTTTAAAGACTTTCAGTAATCAGAAAATCCAAAACAAGCTGGTAAATTCGCTGGCAAAACGAAACAACTGTGTAAAAGATTAGATAGACGACGACACGTAGTTATCGATGCATAATTTAGTGAATGAAAACTGTTTCGCTCACTAAAGAACTCACTAGATAACAATGTTTCGCGATTCATTCTACATCTAACTATTCAGATATAAGAGTTAGATCGACGCATTTAGTTAATTGTTCTATAAAAAGTTTTGGACTTGAGCTATAGACATGTTTGCACATTTGAAATACCCGCCAGTACTAGAACGAGTCGCACAAGGAATTTCATTCAAGAATAACTATGAATGAAACTCGTATACTACGATGTGCATAATAGAGCCCGCCAAAAGAAGCACGTGACCTATATGCTGTTCTCGAGGTACACAGCATCAACTGGGCCTCAGAAGTAAACATGAGTGTCGTAAGTGTTAAAAGAAGTATTCAGCGGATTTCTCGGGAAGTGGAATTACATGATCGTCTTTCGCGAAAAGTGTTTTTATTAACCGATAGTAAAGGAAGGTGTTTAAGTCATCATTTGGAAAGACAGGATTTTATATCAATTATTCACAAAGGTGGAGCTAAAATTGGGGAACAAGAGCTTATTACGCGTTTGGGTCAAAACATAGATGGCGAGAATAGGCCAGTTATTTTTGTCTGGTTAGGCACCTGTGACATGACACGAATGATTGGACGAAGATTTATTGAATTAAATGATTTCAATCCAGAGACATTTAAACATCGTTTGGAGGCTATGAAATGTGCGCTTTTACAGGCTAATCAAAGTTCTGAGATATATTTCCTGCAGTGCCCTTATTACAGTATTTATTACTGGAATAAAAGTAAAGGTAGAGATGATATTCATCAGACAAAGAAAATGATAAAGTATTAGAGGAACGTATAGACCGATTTAATTTAATACAGTTAGAGTTAAGTTACAACACTTCAAGAGGGCCTAAATTCTCTTTGGATTTACTGAAAAATACGAAAACTAAACAAGGAAAGAGAAACAAATACTTTAACAACTTTAAAGACTTGTATACTGACGGTATTCACCCATCAGCAGACATATCCAAACTATGGCTTTTGAGGAAAACAATTTGCATTAAGCATAATAAGTGAGTAATTACTACATATCACTAGTACTTTCAAGTAAATGGATTGGATTAAGTGCTGACGTTTCTTAGTTTTTTTTTGTGTTGTTGTGCTCGAACTTGAAACGTGACTATGACAATTAAGTAGATTCACAAATGCACTTTTTTGTAAAACTGCAAAAGAAAGTAACGTTCTTTTTAACTACATTTTTTAACAAATTGACTGCTTTTAAAAACTTTCTAATACATAAAGCATCATCTGGTGAATAAGAACTGTCTTGCTCATCTTCTAGAGAGAAATAGTAGAATTTTCGTTCAAATGAATCCGTATTACGTAAGTAGTGCTAAATATAGACGCTATGTGAGTCAACATAAATGGTCGGTGGTAAAGGGGTCGATGAAATCACGGACGAGAAATAGCCATTATCTGTAAGTAACTTTTAGATTTTTGGTCTATATTACTAGATTTAAGATTTTTCTTCGCGAATCAACCATATTTGATGCATATGCAAGCGGGAAATGTGCAAAAAACGCGGTCAAACATTCCGATGTGGTTTTCAATCGGAATTTGCTACGTGTTTTTGAAAAGAAAGGGAAAGACGTCGCATTTGCCAGATAACAAAATGTAAAAAAAATGCGACGTCTTTCTATGAAGGACTAGCCGCAAGGAATGTTGATCTCGAAAATGACGTCAGTTTTAATAAGAGCGGCTCGAGCGGCCCCTGTTTCAAGCGGATTATAATACTAGACTCTCTCGTAGTACAAATGGGACTCTCTCGTAGTGCAAATGGTTGCTTCTCTGTTTGGGAACTTGCAAAAAAAGAGTAGCATTAGTTCCAGGTCAAATTTTAGCAAGTATTTTGTATATCGGAAAACTAGGTCAAAAGAAGTTCCGGACCTGCCTAATAAAGCTTGGGTGCCGTATAAACGTCAAGTTTATCAGGCAGGCCGATTTTCGCGAAATAAATGGGTAGTGGTAGGATAAAAGCCAGTGAATTGTCAATAAAAATTAGAATAAGTCTAAATGCGAAAACAAAAGATTGTATTGGACTTAACATAATACGATGTTTTTAGCATTAAAACATTAATTTTAAAATCAAATGTAGCAATAAAAAATATAATATGCAATTATACAAACATAATTATAGCAATACAAACGTAAAGAGAACGTGAACAATGATAAAAAACAGTCGAAGTTTTGTATAATAATAAGATGTACGTTTACATGAAAAACGAACACTTTATTGAATAGCATTTGGAAACTTGAGTAATTGTATAACCAATTAAAATAAAATGGTTATTATAATTGTTTACCAATTATGAAAACTAGTGTGGCGAGTCAACGGATCTGAACAGTCTCTAAGCTAAAGTGGAAACTTGAAATTTGTTACTTTTATACATGTATCATCCAACTTGACAAAAGTTAATTATTCTCGAACATTTGTATGGCATTTTTTCACATGAGCTATTTTTTAATTTCTCTGCATTTAAAGAAATTAACATATAAAGTATGTATTGAAATTTATTTGTTCCTTAACATAATTTATGGAACCAATATTTGACCACGCTATTTTGTGTACAAATAATGCAATATTATAATACTGTCTTGGACAATTATTCGGAAATCAGTAGATTACTCGTATACATTTCATCTACATGGAACTACTTTATGCAACAAAACAATGAGATACAAATGTTATTAATAAATCATGACATGAAATACAATATTTGTAGAGGTTTCATTTACTGTTCCTATGGCGTTTGTCGGGTAGGAGATTTTTCACACACTGCTCTTTGATCAATTCCACAAGGCAGATCCGCCCATTTGAAAGCGAAAGGCCGGATTAAAGCAATACAGCACTCGCTGATCATTCTGTGCGGTTCAGTGATGTCAAAATAAAAGAACTTTGCCTCTTGACCAGTAATGTCGAGTACCCACGTGTTATTTGGGGTGCAAGTAATTCCGATGTAGAAAACATCAGTGTCTAGAATGTTGAAAAGTTGCAAAGGTAAACAAATATTTTATTAAAAAGTTAGAACAAGTTGAAATTCCTAAATAAAGAAAATCTTTTAATGATACTTTTTTATTAACATCGGAAACTGGTTAAGTTTTGTTTTACAATTCGTTAAGCTAATCGGAAGACATTGCGAAATGGACGAAATGGGGCGCGTCGCGGGAAAAGGTACCTTCGGACAGTTGACGTTAATCCTAAAAATGACGTCATAAAGTTGAGCGGACGACATTAATTCTTATGCAACGCGCGGTAAAAGAACCACTTTATTGTCAAAAAAATGTAATAAAATCACCGTTAAGTTATAAGAAAATAATAGATACTTTTTAGTTATTTCTAAAAACAGTAAAAACTAAAATGTCACAAAATATGACCGAAGGTACCTTTTCCCGTGGCGCGCCCCAAACGACTTTGATCTGTGATTTTTTTTATTAAAATTAACTGAAGTGGAAATTGAGATGTTCGCGCACCATACGCCCAACAGTAATTTGTTTTGCCACTGACTGTTCTGTTTCATTGTTCTGTCTGTCACGCCCGCAAACGCGTACGCACACATACCCGCTGTTTTCCGTTTAACTTTATATACTTTTCAGACTTTTCTTGATATGCACAGTTCACTCTTTGGAGAAATAGTTAAAAAAACCTATGCTAGGTTTGCTCATTACTTTTACCTTTCATTTGATTTTCCGGTCCCCTTTAAAACATAAACTTTGATTTAATTCCGCCCATGGCGTTTCCCTAAAGCCGTTGGTAGTAGCATGTTATAACTACTAAGATGGGTAATATCTCAAATTCTGCCTATTTTAAGGCTTACTTACACCCAGTCTTGTGCATGCCTTCAATGTTTTTAATGAAAACTTATTGATTCAAATTTCACATACTTTACCTAGATCATTTTGTGGAATGAACTGTTTCAAAAACTCGTTTTCCTCACTAGTTTCCACAGTCACCAATTGTCCTCCATCGGATACACAGCTAGCCTGTATTTTCGAAGATACATGACAAAACATGTTTTTTAAAAAAATTTTAACATAAAAACTTTGCTTTGTAGTCCACATTGTAGTCCACATTACACCCTGACCTATCTACTGTTTATAATTTGAATTGAGTTTAGGTAAAAAATAACTAACATATTCATAGAGTATGAGCAACGCGATATGAAAATGTATTTTATAAATATATTAGATAATTTTGGACATGTGTCTGGATTAATATTAAATGACAAAAAGTGTATCGTATTGAGAGCTGGCTCACTCCAAAACACGGATATTGAATATTGTAAAAATAAAAAGTTCATTTGGGAATCTCAATCGGCTAAGACTTTAGGAATATCTTTCTACAATAATACAGAACTTAATTATAAAAATAATATCGATCCGAAAATAAAAGAATTTGTTAATTGCCTTAAGCAATGGCAACATAGAAAACTTACACTTCTAGGAAAATCACGATTATAAAATCGTTTGCTCTACCTAAATTAACATATATAATGTCTGCATTGCCAAACTTGGAAGCTAATACAGTAAGATCGATCGAAAGATATGCATATGATTTTCTTTGGGATGGAAAACCTGACAAAATAAAACGTGCAACAATAAAACAGCAGTACAGTAAAGGAGGTTTAAAAATGGTTGACTTTGAAAAATATATGTTGTCTTTAAAGGCAACTTGGGTCAAAACGGTACTAGATGATAATAATAAAACACTAATAAAAGATATTTTTCTTTCAAAATTAAATTCTTTTGGAAACAAATTATAATAATATTTGAGTGCGATATAGATGAAAACGAAATAGCAAAAAACCTAAAAAAAACTGTATATTTTTGAGGGACATAATACTCTCATGGAATAAAATATTAACTATTAAGCGAAACAGCTTACCAAACAAAGAAATTTTTTGGAATATTAACAAAAAGATAAAAAACATTCAGGGAACCTTTTTCTATAAAGAATGGTTTGATAAAGGTATTAAATACGTAGAACATTTATAAGATTTTCGCAATAATTCGTTTTACTCTTTTGAAGAAATGAAGCGCATTTATGACATCCAACCAAAAGATCAATTAAAATATAACATTCTCATATCATGTATTCCAAAATTCATCAAAAACAAATAAATAAAAATAGAGGATTTAAATAAAGAAGATATGAACAAATCTTATTTACAAAAAAACGTCAAACAAAAACATGTTAACAAATATTTCTACAATATGCTATTAAACTTCTGTCACACTAGGCCGGCGTTCCCGCGGCGTTCTCAAAATATTCCGAAACGCCGTAAAACGCTGTGGGAACGCCGTAGAAACGCCGTAGCATCGCCATAAAACGCTGTGCAATCGCCTAGAACGTCGAGTGACGGCGTTTGTGTTTTGTTGCAAATTACAAACGCCGTGAGATCGCCATTCTTGTGAAAACGCTGTAGGAACGCCGTGCAATCGCCGTAGGAACGCCGTACGATAGTCCAGAGCGCCGCGAGAACGCCGTGAGCACGCCGTGAGGTCGCCACGGTTATTGATGGAGATTGCATGTATAAATGGGTACCTGTGAGGAATATAAGCCAATGCTCCACGGGTTTACTGTAAAAGTCGGGTGAAAATGTTCATTGATACCAGACTATAAACCCATACCTTTACCTTTTACCTTTTAAATAAAATGACGTCACTTTATTAAATACCTGTGTTTTTTATTTATAATTATAATAAGTAAAAGATGAAATTGATTTCCTTTTTACATACTTTGTTTGGCCCTTTTCCCTTTTCCAACTTTCTTCTGTTCAAGAATGAAATATTTTGAGCCTAGACAAGCTGTGAACGCGCCGGGAAATCGTAGTACCAACACCTTGAGCGCAGTAGGAACGCCGTGAAGACGTAGTGCATCGCCTACAACGTAGTAGGAACGCCGCGGGATCGCCGTCTAATCGTGACCAAACGCTGTGATGTCGCAACAAGCTCGCCGTGCAAGCGCCGCGGCATCGCCATGAACGCCGTGAAAACGTCGTGAAAACGCCAACAGGTGGCGTTTTCATAAAAAAATGTAAAATCGACGGCGATCTGATGGCGTTTTGAGGAAAAAAACAGAACGCCACAGAAACGCCGTAGAAACGCCATAAGTGTGACACTAGCTTTAAAAACAGAAGATAACATACAAATTTCATCCCAAATAAAATGGCGAGATATATTTAATAGCACCACATTGAACTGGGAGGATAACTATAATAATATATTTAAAGCAACTATTGACACTGTGCTCAGGAACTTTCAATATAAATTCATTTTCAGAATAATACCCACCAATAAACTTCTCATTAAACAAAAATTATCATGTTCAAATGTATGTGATTTTTGTTCAATGAACGTGGAAAGCATAGAACATTTGATTTGGGAATGCAGTCACGTACAAACGTTTTGGAAGAATGTAAAAGACTATTTAAAACGAAACAATATAAACGAAGACATTAATTATCTTAACATCTCTTTTGTTAAATTTAACAAAGGGCCTAACGAAGCAGCTCTCAAATGTATTATTTTAACAGCGAAATATTTCATATTTGTTAATAAATGTAACAAAAGAATACCAAATATTGATGGATTTCTAAAATATTTGACAGAGAAAATGAAAGTTGAAGAATTCATAGCAAACTCAAAAAATAAAATCGATACACATAGACAAAAGTGGTTAAATTTCCTCTAACAAATACAAACACATAATAAAATAACAAATAATGACGATTCTATTTGTATTGTTCAAAACGGCAAGGGGTAGAACAATCTTCTTATTTTTCTTTTTTTTTTCATTAACTTCCATTTAATTGATGTATTAGTTTATAATAACACTAATTGTCAACCCGCTGGTTTTCCTGAGTATGAATGATGAGAGGGTGGATGGGTGTAAGACTGAGAGGATGTATGAATGCAGAAATGAGTGAAAGTTAGCGGGAGAGAATGAGTAAATGAAAGAAAAACAGTTCGAAAAGAACATATAGATTTTATCTTGTTAATCATCTACTATTATGATGTAAAAGGTTACCAAATATTTCATGTTGTAATTTGATATGTTCTTTGGAATTGATAAAAAAACTGAATAAAAAAAAAGAAAAAAAAGAAAGTGTGTCTTTGAAAGTTGATGAAATTCCTTAAAATATCGTCATGAAGCTGAGCAGACGACATTGTTTGTTTTGCATTTTGCGGCTATAAAAAGATAAATCGGACAAACTGTGTAACAAATTTTACTCTTATTTACAAGGAAAATATAGAAAATATGTCTCTTTCTGAAAATAGCAACAACTGAAAATAGCAATAATATCTTTAAAGACCCATTTTTCTATAATCAAGCTCAATATACTTTATTCTTGCGTTGCTACGCAATACTGTGTCCTTGAAAGCGGTGCTTCTTTTTTGTAAGAAAATATGGTTTTGACCGCCTAAGCTAATCTTGCGGGTTCTCTATTTCGTGTAAATATTTTGAATGGTGTTCCACATTAAATTAGGGTAATTTTTTCGGAATTTGGTTCCTCCGACCATCAGTCGTTCACTTTCAATCAGGGACGTATCCAAAGGGGTTACAGTGGCATTGCTGGATCCCCGTTTTCGGACAGCAATACGTAAACTTCATGAGGATTTTGGTCCGAAAGTTGGAAATTATCGTGTCTTAAATACCCACAAGCTGCCTAAAACAAGCCCAATCTCTGGAAATCTTGCATCAGACGTAGAGGTCATTGACTGATTGAGAGAAATTTCATTTTTGGCTTTATTCTATTTTAATTAAAAATATGAAACTGTGGTTGTTCATATACAATACAGTTAAAATTTGAAGGTCTGTTTTATATTGGTGTCAGTTCTCTATGACATCGGTTAGTCACAATAAATTGTTTCTGCCTAAATGTTGCATTACTGGTCTTATAAAATGATTTTTTTTTTCAAACACACTAAATGAGATTATGGACTGAGTGAGATCGATTACAAAGAGATAAGATACTGAAATCACACCTTAGTGATGTTGTAGTTGCCATACGCTGACAATTTGTAGCAGGAACCATTCCATAGTATCCAAGGCGGCTCACAAGCTGAAAATTTGAAATAATACAATTTATGAAAAAAATAATATTTTTTTAGTATTGCACTTCTGGCTATGAATGTAAAGGAAAACCCTAATAAATATGTCGAATAAATACAAAATTAATTTGAATAAACAGAAGTATAACTAGGATGCTTAATACCGCCTAAATTGTTTATTAAGATGTGAAATGTAAATTTTTTAAAACAAAAAATATAAGGGACACACTGTCGAAGCAAAGCGGGCGTTGCCGAAGTTAGCCGGTTGTGTATTTTTTCCGAAGTAAAGCGGATCTAGTCGAAGTTAGCCGGTTGTGAAAAATGTGTTTACATAGCCGAAGTAAGCCACTTGTGAAAGTGTGCTTCAACGGTGCAGGTTCGTGTTCGATCTTATTCAATTGCAGTAAAAGCAGACAGTATTTAAGATAGTTATTAACTAGGACGACGTGACAACTTGAACTGAAATCAAAATTCCAAAATGATTGTAATCATCATAACATGAACTGGGAAGAAAAAATATCTTTTCACTTTCAATGACACTACTTAAGTCGTGTATTGATAATTTAAAAATCGATGTTTTCGTTCACTGTTAAGATCATTTCAGACATAAATAGGCACCTGGGTAACACTATCAACACTCAAGCCAGATGGCTTCCTGACAGGAAAAAATCGCATTAAATGCATTCAATACGTGTGTTTTTTGTTTACATAAACTTTGCTGTACAATTTTCAAATTTTGCTAAATCAAATTACATTGTAAGGAAGTTGCTATAAAAATCGAAGAGTTTTTTTTTTTAATTTTTAGGAGAGGCAAAATTTACACACAATATAGAATCACTGACATATCATCTTTAGTATATAAATAAAATTTACTAAAGTATTCTAAATTACCTAGTTTTATTCGGTAATGGAGAATTCCAGATGCACGGTATGCTGTTGTATCATCAATCAAGTTGTTACATCTAAGACATTTGTCGGCTTGGTAGAGGACTGTGAGACATTGTATGTCGTTGTAACACTTAAGCAAGCACTCGTGGATGTTCTTTCTATCGTTGATTGTATCGTTTCTAAGCACACCGCATGACAACGAGCTTACACTAGTGCTCTGGTCGAACCGTGCCATCTTAAGTGTTCGGGTATTGCATTCTCCCTTATCGAATATGAGATAAAGAGTTATTAAAGCTGTCGAATAACTTAGCGTAATTATTCGAAGAAGAAACCCCATTTTCCTGTTTAAACTGTTAAGTTCCTGTGTTGCTAAGTAAAATAAAGACCAACTGGTTTACCTCGACATAAATACCACCAATTAAAATCATCATCAGTGCCTATTGGAAATTTATTGCAGGAGGACAATATCTAAATTTTCAGGAGAAAAAGATTTCTTAAAATGGTATAAAAGAATAATTGATTTCAATTAAATAATCGGTTTCCTGTGTCATGCAGTGATGATAACGCTAATCAGGGTTATCCGATCAACCTTTTTGGGGTTGTCCCGGTGAGCTCATTAGGTAGCATAATTGGCATCGCATGACGAGGCACTGTCGCCGTACTGGTTCGCTCCCCAGCAGGGACAAACTTGTTTTTAATGTAAATAAATTGTTTGAAAGAAGATTTATTATATTCTGAAATATATTAGAGAAATATATTGATAGACCGAAGAAACTTCACCATTTTTTATAATAATACATGCAGTAGAGGTAAACAAAGCCTGCGTTTGACATCAGTTTTCACACAGGATAATCATTTTTGCTTTTAATTTTTGAATAATAATTAATTGGAAAAGTTCAATTAATATGCACACACATTTAGAGTCAACGAGTACCCAAATATGAAATTGTGCAGCTGCTCAATTAATTAGTAACGAGAATTACTGCATACTTCTCAAAACCAACGCAATTCTTAAACAATTGAACAATACCAATTTGAATACATCCAGAACAAATTGAATTGCTTTGGTCGATAAACACAGCTATGCGATCGTTCAGTACATTAGTTAAAAAAGTACATTTATTTTTAAATATAATTATTCATTTCCAAGTACGAATTTAAGTTAAATTGATTTATTTAAAATATGTATGTGTTATTTTCTCATTTCTTTAATCCAAATATTGTTTTCATAACATACTCAACAAAAAAAATTATCCACTTTCCTATCTTAAATTTTGTAACATTTGAAAATGAAAACTGAGAAATCTGTATGTTGACAACTTTACATTTCTGTTATCATTGCAAAGAGAAAAAGTGTTCTTGAAAATCTGCAGCCATAACTTAGTAATCTTTCCCTTTGTAGTAATGAGGGTTCCGGGAAAAAGTCAGTGATTCTTTGAAGTATTCACATTGGTTTGAATTAAACTTAGACCCATCATTAGCATATTAAAAACCGAACAGTAACCATAATTATGTAAGTTATTTAGTTATTAAATGTCTTTAAAAAATACAATAGGCAAGTTACAGATAATAACCGTTGAGCGATAATGTTTTGTGATTATCTGCCCTTGTTGACATGATTGTCTTGAGTTATCTCCCTTGGAAACACAAAAATGTTAATTTCTCCATTTTTCTACGTTAAATATTTCTTATTAAAATAGTACACAAACACTGTTTGTTAAGTTTTCTACCAAGAGACTTTCTTGAAAAAATAAATATTTTTAAAGTAATAGCAAAAAATCGATATTTTCCATAGGCTTTAATGTAAATGTTAACACCTGTTATCTCCCGTTAAATAAAAATGTCTTGAAAATTTTCTCGGTGAATCATCTTATATTTGGTATGTCTTTAACACTTTAAAGTTACATTGATTTCCTACCATCCAGTGTCAAGATATGAAATATGTCAATGATGGTCCTAAATCCTTAAATCAATCTTTCCACCTCTTGTGATCAATAAAATCACAAAACATTCATCAATAAAACAAGTAGTCCTCGATAAACTACGCTAGAAAGTCCAACCATTTCCAATTACCTCCCTTTAAATTGAATATGTAGTGTTTTGTAATCCATTATTAATTGTTATTCGACTTGCCGTTGCTTTCTTTTTCTTTCGGGCCCCTTCACGGGTAACCCCATTTATTTAATATTTCACAGATAATAATATAAAATCATTGATAATATCAAGTAACAATCATACCATTAAATATCAGTTCAAATTCTGATTCAAATTCAGTTCAATTTAGTTCAGTTGATTTATTCATTTTCTATCGGTTCGATTCGATTCCTTCCAACCAGATTCATTCATTCATTCATTCATTCATTCATTCATTCATTCATTCATTCATTCATTCATTCATTCATTCATTCATTCATTCATTCATTCATTCATCCATTCATTCACTCACTCACGCGTTCGTTCATTCATTCAGTTTATAATTTTCATTTTTGGAAACGATATGGATCATATATTATTTACAAATGCTCAGTGAAGCATTCGACCTTACATGAAACGAAATGGTAAGAACGAAGCAGTGAGAATTTGTGTAGCAAAATTGCTAGCATTACTTATGTCAATGTTGACTGTATTGCGAAGCTTATATGCCTTCTTTGATGCATTGGAATATTTCATCAGATTGTTCCCCGTGACGCTTGTGCGAAAAATATTTTTAAGATCCGCTTTAAAGAAAAACACGAAAGACTGTATTTGCAAAGGACGGATTGAGAATTTACATCATTTTTATATTTCCATATGTACCATTTGGTTTCAAATATAAGTGTATTTATAACATTTGAGAACTTATGCGGATTGTATCCAAGCACTATGTTTTGTGCAGAAAATGTTACAGATGCGAGTCCTATGGCGCGAAATGCCCTGTTAATAATACGATAAGATTCTTCCCAGAAAGGTTTTACTTTTTCACAGTCATAGAATAAATGAATTAGGGTTTCGCGATGTGTTTTGCATAAAGTGCAAAGACCGTTCGACAGGCCCATTAAATTTAACCTATGTTCAGTAAAAATCGCGTTGTGAAGAAATTTCCATTGAAAATTTTTTGACTTTATGGAAGCATATGAATCTAAACAATTTTTTCCAGATATGCTGCCAGTTAAAGTTTGGGTCGAGGTTGAGACGTTCCTCACACCTTCTCTCTGTATGTAATTTAGATTGATTATTTAAGCAATACAACTGGGTTATTATCAATTTTGACCGCAGTTTGTTGTATTTTATAAATTCTCTTTTAACATCTAAAAGTTTTAAGAATGATGTTGACATTGTAGATCGTTCGTCGACAGACATGCTGGTAGCTAAAATATCAGTGTAGGTTTTTGAAATACTAGATCGTTAAATTTCCCATTCATGAACCCAATTTTGTTGCAAATTTATTTGTAATTTATTTAATAGCTGGATATCACTTATGAAAGTATTTGTTTCTCAGTCCCATATATCACAAAGTTGTTTGATGTCACTTTTTATAAACTTTTATAAACGATTTGAATAAGATCGGCTTGTTCCTATATTTTATTTTGTGATTCCCGAAAAGCGAAGTATTAAACTATTTCAGAAATGTACTCCAATTGCTTAATGCGTATTTATAGTACTCGGGCATGGGTTGTCTGAAAGTTATTCTTTCCAAGCAAGACAAAGTGCATAGAAAGAAATTTTGATAAAACAGCGAATCGACTGTTTTAAAATAATGTTTACCAATGATATTCCAATTTTGTACCTCTGAATGTATGAGTTTGTACACCATTTTGATCATATTTGCTGATACTATATCCGAGACTGAGAAAAGGTTTAAACCTCCTGAATATTTTGGTCGTTTTAAATTAACTGCCGATATTAATGCACGTTTTCCTTCCCATATAAAATCTGATATTATTTTGTCAATTTCTTTGCAATATTTATCGGGAATGCCGCGCGTTTCTTTTTCAAAGTTGATTACTGAATGCACGAACGTTTTATTTATTAACACTTTACCATTTATTGATAGATTTCTAGATTTCCAGACTTGAAGACAAGATTTAATTTTAATTATTTTATCGCGCCAAAGATTGTCATCATCTATGTTATATCCGTGACATATACCTAGGGTTTTCACATAATGTTTTGTCCAGCTAATATCCTTAAATTTTGGGTTTACATTTTTTTAGAGATCCTATGAATAGGCCATTTGTTTTCTCTTTGTTCATTTTGGCTCCTGATGCTTTTTCATAAATTGATAAATCGTCAAAAATATATGGCAGAAATAACTCGTTTTTAGCGAAGAGTTGCGTATCGTCAACGAATTGATTTATTTTTGCTTGTGCCGATCTACCTTCGATTATTGGAAATTGAATGCCTATTATATTTTGATTACTTCTTATCTTGCAGGCCATTGGCTCGGCTTGAATGATGTAAAAGAGAGGAGCAATAGGACATCCTTGTTTTATTGAACGCGAAATTGAGAAAAAATCTGGGATATACCCATTTGTAGTGATTGCTGTTTTAGAAAACTTAAGAAGCATATTCATCCATGAACAAAATTTACCCCCAAAACCAAAATGTTTAAGACAGAGATCAATCCACTGCCATTCGCAGCGGTCAAAGGATTTCGTTTGATTGAGAAATATAATGATACCTTCATGTTGTTCTAAATCAATGTAACTGATAACGTCTTGGATAAAACGATTTGCTTCACTTATATTTCGACCGTCGACATAACCTTTTTGGTCGTTGAATATAATTTCAGGTAAAATTGGTTTCAGGCGATTGGCAAAACATTTAGCAATTATTTTGTAGTCAACATTAAGCAATGTAATGGGCCTCCAATTTTTTAGGCATTCTCGTTCGCCATTTTTATATATTAAGGAGAGGACTCCTTTGTATTGTGAGTCAGTTAAGGAGCCTACTAATAAAATTTCTTCTACCACTTCCAGAAAATCAAACTTGAGGAGATACCAAAAATATTGATAAAATTCTGCAGGAATTCCGTCAAAACCCGGTGATTTATGTTTCTTAAAATCAGAAACAGCATTACCTAACCCTTTGATTGAAATAGAAGATTCCAGTTTTCGTGCAAATTCTTCGTTAAGTTTTGCGTCGGTACAGGCAAGAAGTTTGTTTGCACTTTCTACGTCAATACCCTCTGACTTAAATAAGTTTTTATAGAATTTACATTGTTCTTCTAAAATATTATCAATTCCAAATTTAAGCTGTCCAGAATCGCAACGAATTTTTGACCAAAGTTTTTGTTTACCTCTGGATTTTTCTAAATTGAAAAAATAAGCGTTGGTTTTTCGTTTTCTTCAATATCTTTTGCTTTAGATCTGATTTTCGCCGCGTTTGCTTGTTTCTCGTAGTAATTACTGATTTCGTTTGTTAAAAACGTTATTTCTTCGGATGTTCCTTTATCTTCAATTGACTGTTTCAGAGAGTTTAATCTGTCTTCTAATTTAATAATCTGGGATTTTTTTCGGTTAAAGTTCGAGCAGAAATCAATCGAAAGCATCTTTATTACATATTTTTACATATCCCACCATTCTTGCTTGGATGTAGATTCACACTTTCTTAATCTCCATGATCTCCAAAAATTTTCTATTATTTCTATGTAAGATGTTTCCTGTAAAATACTGACGTTTAATTTCCATAGCCCGCGACCCCTTTCTACGTCAGAGATGTTAACTTTAATAGATATCAAATTGTGATCCGAAAATAAAAATTTGCAATACTTGCATTGCATATTTAATTATTAATTTCTTTTGAAGTAAGAAAAAATCGATTCTTGATTTAGATTCATTTCGAGTGAAGGTAATTTTTTTTTGTTTTGATTGCGTCTCCGCCAGATATCTTCTGTTTCGAGCGCAGAAATTAAGTCATGTAAGTCACGTGACGTGTCGTCTGCACGATAAACTTGAGAGCAAGATTTACGGTCTAAAACTGGGTCAGATACGCTATTGAAGTCGCCCCCAATTATATGTTGACATTGGATACTAGACAATTGAGCACTAACATATTGAAAGAAATTTCGCCTTTCATTTATTTTCTTGGGCGCGTATATGTTGGTTAGACAAAAAGTTTTATTTTCATCAATCAGCATTTTAAGGTAAGACCTGTGTAATAGGCACTATTAAGAATCCAACATCTGATTATATTTTCATCAACTGCTTCATAACACTGACTTGTATGCAAAATTTTAATGATTTTCACCGTGTAGTTTTTGAGATTTTTAGCTTTTTTTATTTAAAAAAGTGAGAAAAAACGTGAAAGTATCCAAATTTTTTAATCGGTGACAAAATTTTTTGTTATTGATAAATTCAACCCTAATTTTTTTTACAGTTTATCCAAATATGTTATATTTTACTAAACCAATTTAAGATATGATATATAAATACAGAATTTATCTTAAAATGACATTTTTTGACCAAATAAATTTAAAAAATGCATTTTTTATATTTCATGAGATTAAATTAATGAAAATTGTGCAAAATCCTGATTGGTGCAATATACCAAACTTTACCATTTTTTAACTATATACCTTAAACAAAATTTAAACAAAATTTCAGAGAAGTTTACCTTCCAGTTTTAGAAATTTTCAAATTGATGACTTGAATAAACACTATTCTGATAGCGAAAACCCCTTTAATCTTGCTTATTTTGCTTATTTTAGTTTCAATCATGAGAATTTTATATTCAATGACAGAATTACACAGGAAAAAAAGAAATATGCCAATTATTTAAGTTCTAGCCTTACAAAAAAATTAGCTTCCAGTGGGATTTGAACCCTGGTCCTCTTGCATGACAGAAATCTACCCTAATTTACTACTATAGTTACCTCCCTTGGATACTCTTCTGGATATAGGTATTCATTACACAGGTCTTACCTTAAAAGAAATAAAGCGACCTGCGTTGTCTTTCATGCATAT
>JAZAYU010000192.1:43019-248757 GCA_038501625.1 Corbicula japonica
GATACACAAATCCCATCTTCAATTTTTAAGTTTTACACTATACAAATGTGATAATGCCAAGACTTTTAGACAACCAGCGATATGAGGTTTTGAGAATGATCCAAGCAGGGATGTCTGGACGTGAAATCGCTCGTCGGATGCATTGTTCAGTCAACAATTACTCGCTTGGTCTAACGACATCTTATCAAATTTAAAAGACAACTTCCTTTGCCTATTTATTAAACTTTTATACACATAAAAATATTCCAAAAAATAAAGTGTTGCGTTTTCATTGGCACTCAGTATATTTAACACCCATAATTTTATTAAAAAACAAACCGTTTTATCTCTGTTATACAATCAAAGCGATATTTCTCCTCCAATCATAGCCCTCGTGCACTCAGAAGTTTTGAATAACGAGGTTAATCAGACGAGTAATTTTGCAGAAATTACGTCATTAAAAATCCTCCTTCAATTTCCCAGCCAATATAGGCTACATAGATATATCAATGTCAGTATAAAAAATCGTAAGAATAGTCAGTATTCAAGGTTCTTCGATAAAAGTTTATTTTGTATGCACTTTTGTTTTTAGCTTTTGTTTTTCTGTAACATTTGCATAATATAGAAGTGCAAATGGCACTTTTAAATCATAAAGATATTTCAGAACTCCATATGCCGACAATCACTGTGGAAAACAAGTCAGGTGGCATTACAATTTTCCACGTTTCATTTGATATAAGAATAATTTACAAGTGAATTTTAACTATAACAGTTACATAATTGTTTTATATAACTGTTTTTTATACACGGATGACTTTGTGTTTTTGTCATTAATGTAATTTTATAAAATAAGCTAGCACAAGAAGAAACGTGGATACATATACTTAAAGATATTAGAAACGCAACTTCTTTAAACACGAATTATTTCGTATTTAAAGAAATTGCGTTTCTAATTTTTTAAGTATATATTTTTATTATATTTATTTGATTTGTTTTGTAATTAATTTTATCCAAGTTAGACTAAAATACAGTGCATCAAAAAAAGAGTTAAGCATATTTATTTGAATTGTTCAAAAATTGTATTTCATTAGGGCATTGTTTTATACAAACTTTGAAATCCTTCGCAGACATACCAATGTAGTAAATATCTCTAAAAGTATACTACGTAGTTAATGCAAACTCGGTTCTCTTACCACTGCACCATCGAAAGTTTCTGTTTGTCGTGCAAACAGATACAGTGATCCTTGAAACGCTACCCAGCCATCTTCTGACTGTCTGCATTGTGCTTATAAATAAAAATATATACCATTTTAATAATATTCGATTAACAGAACAGAACAGAACAGAACAGAACATTTCTTTTATTTGGAATCAGGTTCACAAAGAACTACATGACATTAATATAATATACAATATAGGGTTTATGGCAGACGGTAGCAACTTAGCAAATTATCAAAGGGGAAAGTGTTCAGGTAATATAATGAATAATAACAGTTATTTAACAAAAGAAACGCAAAATAGTTAAGTAGCGTACATATCATGTTAAAAGTTATACTCAGGCATTTCGTATACATCAGATGGTGATTTTTATAATTCATTAAGCCTAATAAGCTATAAATGTAAACATATAAACCAAATTAGTATTTAATATAACAGAGATTTGACAGACATCGAAGAAAAAATAACTCAAAAATGTTGTAAAATATTCATATTATTACAATTCGGCGATGCCTTAGCGAAACGAAATGTAAGGCCGCCGGTATTTTCACACAGTGTGCATGCCGTAGGGCCAGTTAGAGAAAAGAACAAGTGGCTTTAACGAAAAACAAAAGTAAAGCCATTCATTCTTTCTTACTTACAGAGCGTTATTTACTATTTGACGTACTACGGAATGCACCTGCGCGAACATTTAATACTAAAACATCTAATTTCTTCACAACAATGCGAAATACTAATTTATTACGCACGTACTGACATGCAGTTAAAATTGTTGTTAGATGTACTTTTTAAACGCCTTATATTTAAAACCGCATTTTAATATATTTGAATTGCATGCATTCACCAAAAAAAAAAAATCCACAATTCTTCGTGAAAGAAAATCCTGTTGCATATACGCGAAAACAATGCACCCTTCCACATCTAAAGTAAACAAACGATCTATACTTGAAGCAAAAGTAAAAATAATCCACTTTCCTACCCTTAATTTTGAAAAAAGTATACAGTGAAACCACCTGCGAATAGCAACCACCTGTCTTAAACAGCCAGTTTGAATATGTCCTAAACTGACATTTTGTTCTCATTTTAACCTGTCTTTAACAGCCACCTGTATAGAGCAGCCACTTTTTGTCACTCCCTTGGGTGGCTGCTAGAGACAGGTTTGACTGTAAAAAGAAAATTTAAAATTCCTCGTTTGAATAAATCTGCATTTCTGTATTCATTACAAAGAAATAAAATGTTTCTCCCAGTGACTACAAAAGGAAAATTTGACATTCATGTTTCCATTGTTTATAACTATTGTTCTAGTAAAGTTTATTGAACTAAATTCTAAGACATTGTTAACCTTGATATAGACAACCTTCTTGTGACTGTAGTTTAATACTATGGTGGATAATTTGGAAGTTTGGACTCCCGGCAATAATGCTACACTCAGTGAGAAAAATTGTTTCATATTTCTAATTTTTTTATAATTCCTGATTGACCTGTAACATGTATATGCCCTATAATTGATATCTGAAGTAATAAGAAGATTTATAATTATTAAATAACATGAATGTTATGAAAATAGGTCACCACACTCCCCCCCACTTTAACAAAATATTGTGACAAATGATATCACCTTAATCAATATCGAACTTTTCTTGAAGAGAAGAAAACAGTAAAATGGAAAAAAATTACCTAACTCCACCGTTTTCAATTTCGATTCCATCTGTTCTATTCGCAGTTCAATTCTGGGTAATTTGTGGAGCAGTTCCTCCTGAAATTTGAATATTGGACAATCTGGCTCCTCGGCGATACAAAGATCAATGATTACGAACACAAGCGAAGTCGCAATCAGTGTATTCATTTTAGTTTTGAAATAAACTATAGGAAATTGAATTGAAAAATAAATATCAATCCTTATCCCACAGCAAACTGAATCAAACAAAATAATGTAACGCAAGAAGGAAGAGATGAAAACCTTAATCTGGTAAGACATCAAAGTTTGTTTTTGTGATACAAAACAGTATTGTTATAAAATATGCTATCTCTGTTCAACCAAAAACTAACACTTCGTAATACATCCTAATTATATACCAAGAGGTTTTGAAACAGGAAGTCAATGTGGACGTACATTCCGTTTGTATCGACATCGGCAGTTGTTCTTTTTTCGCAAAAATATAATAAAAGTTATTGATTTTTTACATGAATTTACAAAACTGTATAAGGTATGTTATTCAATTTCATTAAAACGTGATACAATTTGAAACACTAGATAAGAATCGGTGCGAAAATCTGTATGAATAAATGATCAAACAATAGCGTTCCGGATGTCCTTGTATTTTTTTCTGATTACTTTCTTATTCATTTTCCTTTGAACAAATAAATAAATTAAATGTTAGAAAAAGGTGAAATATGCATATCAGGAATCGCCACATTCAGAACAAGAAAAGTATAACACAGATGTGTTATATGTGGACGACATTTAAAAGAAGTTAGATGTTGGGTGTAAGAGTTCATGCAGGTGATGGATTGTTTTTAAACAAAGAAAGAATTTTAAAGTGCTACTATATTGTTGTCTTTTATTGGCAAAGGGTATTGAGCGTTGAAGGATGTGCTTGTATATTACATGTAGTTGTGGAACGCGTTGTATACAAGGAGTGCAGTTTTGAAGTATACCGGAATTGGTATGGAATGGGATTTATGATGAAATTTGTTTGCTGAACATTTAACAGTTTGCAGTAAATGTAGTGAATGACTTGAAAACAAAAGAATTGAAAAGTTTTCCTTTTAAATATAATGAAAACTAACTAGAAAATAGTGGAAGAGATGGTTGCTATAGTAACATGAATTATGATGAAGAATTTACAGAACTATATGTGTTGATATGTATTCAGTTTAGGATACAAAATAATTACTCACATTTTAAGGATTTACTACACTCCTCTTTGCACCTTTATCGATAAAAAAGTATCAACATTTCAAAAACGGCGAAATGCCTTTCAATGAAATTTTGCACAAATGAATGTTAATTTTGTTTAGTTTGATACTTTTCTTTTTAAATCGATGGTCGAACAAGGAGTAGAGTAGTGGATTGTTAAGAGCACTCAAAATTTCATAAATATAACTGATTTTTCATTATTGTCATTGTAGATTTTCGTAAGTAGATACTCTACTGAGAGCTTTGTAAGCCATTCCTCCTTGTTATATCGTTTTCCCGATACCAACAGCAGCTAAAGATAATGTTAGACCTTGCACTTTGTGGACAGTTACGCCAACATTTAATTTTCATCAAGGAGTTACCTGGAAGTTAAACATCATCATAGCACTAACCACATTAAATGAATTTGCTCTATTTAAATTCAACAGTATCTTTCAAAATTGTCCTACCACGTACATGGCAATTCTTTTGGTACTTTCAGGATGAAAAATCTATACTAACTTTCTATATTCAGCATCTTGATCCCGTAAACCAGGGGGGGATGTTTATACAATCATTATTTACTTTATAGACACGGAATCGCCTTCTTGTAAAACAGAAACCCACTAGAACCGTCAATTTCAACATCAGAAACATTTGTAAACAAAGAACCATCATAATATAGGTCACATTCACGCGCCAAAAATCAAGTCATAGGATTGCCAATATTCGTAAACAGAACACAAACTTCAATATCATCCAAGAAAAACTATCTGAACAATGTCTCTTACTACATGTACACTTTTTCTATAACTGCTTACAACAATAAACTTTCAATTCGCATAATTAAAAGAAAACACCGACTCATCGATCTATTTATATAACCTATATATAACATGTATATATCTATATTTATAGTTAAGGGGAGATAATTCAATTCAGTATCTATATTTATATACTCAATTATAAATAGCTTGACCTTGAACTTAACATGGTTCCCGTTCATTACTCAACGATCTTTATATAAAACCGGGCCACATGGTTCTCAGCATTCGCTAAAAACCTCTATTTAAAGCCGAGCCACATATCCCTTGCGCCGGACTAATTGTACTATAGTAAATATAATCAAGTAATAGTTACATAGTAATAATATATTATGAACCATCATTCGTCCAGAAAAACAGCCCCCACACAGTCAAGAAGAAGAGAGGGAGAGAGCATGGTAAAAAAATGAACAGTTTCCAAAAAGACGCCACTAATAATTAACAAATTTTAGAACCCGAGGGGTTACCGCCTTGTAACGGTCATTGGCAAATCAAATTGACACTGGGGGTTTAAACCATGTTTTAGGGTGCACAGACCTCACACTTGCCCCAACAGGTTCACATATCACAAAACAAATACAAGTTGTCTTGGTGAAACAACTCCAACCCACTTATCGGCTCAACAATGTTGCATGCAAAAGCACACAAACATGTAAAACATAAGAATCTAATAGCACTGCAAAGCCAAAGGGCGGGTACTCAATGATCTTACCGAGACCAGAGCTCCTGTAGTAAAATCAGCAAGAACACGATGACAGGGATAAAAGAAACAAATCGAGCTTCTAGGTTCTTTCAAGTCTTTTAAGAAAAGATTTCCCCATAAACTCTTAAACCCCTGCCACCGTCGTGCAACCAAAGAGGTAAGCATAATGATCAACTGTAGAAGGGTTAATCACCAAGCATGCAGAGCGCTGTAAAATATCATGTTGGTAACCTTTCTTTTTAAACTAACAGATGGTTTTTACGAATAATCGGGAGAAATTAACATTGCTCTTTATCTTCTTAAGTTTATAAATTAAATCTCCAGAGGGGCAAGAGGTTCTTAAAACTACGGTGCCCAAGGTTATAAAACTGAGCATGGAAACCAGTCTCAAATCTCAAGCATCTGATTGGCTGAAATGGCGACTGGTCGCCATTTCAGCCAATCAGATGCTTGAGATTTGAGACTGGTTTCCAAGCTCAGTTTTATAACATTTGGGCCTGATGTACGATCTGATTCTGTGCATTTGAAGATACTAACTAAATTATTTTGAAGAGATAATAGACAGCAAGAGAATGTAATTGTGACTCAACTGTTAAGTCAGCTGTGGCAAAAACTTTTTTTTTAAAAGACTGCATTTTGATATTTTAGTCAGTCCTGTCCTAAACCCAAAGCAGTTCAGCAAAGGTAATAAAATCCAAGCAGTCCGAAATGAGAGAACCGGTGAAAACAACACAACACAAATCACAGGTCAATAAATGTAAATCGTCGGTGATTCTGCGACTGTACTGCTGCAAAATTTGTTTTATATCGATTGAAATACCGGTATTGCAAAATAAGTTTATTAATACACCCTGGCTAACCTGGTACGCTTCGCGAACGGCACTACGCCGCGATCACGGCATATGCAACGCTTTTAACCGGCATAAACGGTGTCAATGTAGGAGATTTTGTGGGGTAAGGTAAGAAAATCGCAAAGTGTTTGGTTAGATATTTAAAAAATACTCAAACCAATATGCCTGTACGGCTGTCAAATCATGCCTATTTATGATTCTAGTCTTCTCTGTGTCCAGAATACAGTAGTTTGCTCAATCATTCGTGAAAATGGACCTCTCTGTACTGCAAAAGTTGTTAATTTCCTGTTCAAACGTATTTTTTCTTGATCTAAACTAAAGTCTAGTAAAGAATTATGAATGCATAAACAATGTTTGCACTGGAGGATACTGCAGTATAAACTTTGAGTGTGTTTTATCTATATTTTACTTACTTCTTGCAAAAATTGAGAGGCCACGCACCGTACACCGGCACTTAATTTTTGCTACGCTGCGTATCACGGCATTTTATACGATGCTGGTATTAAAAATATTTTAGTTATCGAAATATCAAACTGCTTCTTCACATCAATATAATTGTAGTTTGTTGTGTTGGTGTACATTGCAAAACAAAGTACTTAAAAATTCTTCCATCAACCAGCAGGAGCGGATTCAAAGGGTGTTATTTTGAGTTGCTCAAACCCCTTTTGCGCATCAATATTTAGTTTTCATGGGGATTATAAATTTGAAAGTTGGAATTATCACATAACTACCCTAAGACTGACCCAAACGAACTTCTTGTGTGGAAATCTTTGATCCGACCCTGAACAAAGTTAGCCACGCAATTTAGGAGTCCGCTACCAATGAAAACCCCAATCAACAATTTTTGAAAGATTTGTGATTATGTTTACTTAATAACAATATTTAAATTTTCATGGGGATTATGGCCAGAAAGTTGGAATTATCACATAACTACCATAAGAATGACCCAATCGAATCCCTTTCTTTCATCCAACCCTGAACAATACTATCAGAGTATTGCACGCAAAACAGGGGTGAAACCCCAATCAATAATTTGTGACAGATAGTTAATGTTTATTCCAAATAACTTACTTGACCTTTGACTTGTAATGAAAGATGAAATAATGTAAATAATGCTGTAATCACTTTACATCAAATATGTATACCAAGTGTCATCATTGTATCTTTTTTACTTTACTTTATGAGTTATTGAAATATTAAGTTTTCTCTATTTTAATAACAGACACCTACCGCAGACCATTGGTGAAAATAAAAGGCTGTGCCTAATTTTTATTTTGTCATATAAATGAATGATCTTGATACTTCTAAAGTTATAAAAGTTTTTTTTCTTATTTATGTATGCCTGACCTTAGACCTTTGATGAAAAAGGATTCTGCATATCATACAATTGGTACACAGATTAAAGTGATTACAGCATAATGTACAACGTTTCATTTCTCACCACACATCAAAGATCAAGTCAGTTACTTGCAATAAACATAATTAGCACAGGTACATTACGAACAAATACGTCAAACGTAGGCAAAATTGCAACAGAAATGAAATTTTCAATACCCGTCACATTTAGTATAAACAACAATATATCCAAAATTGGACATATTCGGACAACGGATAATTCCTTAATTAGTATTTTAAAAATAAGATAAACGCAAAAAATATAACATAAATCAATGTCTTTTTGTAAAACTCTGCATTCTTTTCAATACGATCTTTCAAAATCTAGTCTTTAAACCGACTTCTATAAATGATTTTGTCAATAAACATGACGTATGTTAACCATTCATATATTCGATCATTTTACATGTTATAGACAAAGTTTGAAACAATGCTTAAAGTTGATTTGCCCCACCCACACCCTACTGCTTCTTAACAAGGTGTAGATTTTTATGATTCAATTTAACTTTTATTGAAACAACGTCAGATAAATCTATCTTTCACAAATTATTTTGGGGGTTTTCATCAGTAGCGGACTCGGGAATTGCGTGAAATACTCTGCTAGCTTTGTTCATGGTCGGATCAGACTTCACTAAAGAAGTTCATATGGGTCAGTCACGGGGTAGTTATGTGATACTTCCTACATTCTGGCCACAATCCACATTAAAATTAAATATTGATGCGCCAACAGGGGGTTTGAGCAACCCCAAAGAATACCCTCCAGATCCGCTCCTGCTTGTTGATGGACGAATATTTAAGTATATCAAACTTTGTTTTACAATGTACGCCAACACAACAAACTACAGCTCAATTAAATGTGAAGTAACAGTTAAAGATTTTGACAACCAAAGTAAAGTTTAATACCAGCATTGAATAAAATGCCGTGATACGCAGCGTAGCAAAAATCAAGTGCCGGTGTACGGTGCGTGGCCTCTCATTTTTTGGCAAGAAGTAAGTAAAATATAGATAAAACACACAGAAATTTTACACTGCGTTGTCTTCCAATACAGACAGTTTTTATGCAGTCGTAATTTTCACTAAACTTCAGTTTAGCTCAAGAAAAATACATTTGAACAGGAAATTTACAACTTTTGCAGCACAAAGTGGTCCATTTTCACGAATGATTGAGCAAACTACTGTATTCTGGACACAGAGAAGACTGGAATCATAAATAGGCATGATTTGACAGCCGTACAGGCTTATTGGTTTGCGTATTATTTAAATATCTAACCAAAAACTTTGCGATTTTCTTACCTTACCCCACAAAATCTCCTATATTGACACCGTTTATGCCGGTTAAAAGCGTTGCATATGCCGTGATCGCGGCGTAGTGCCGTTCGCGAAGCGAACCAGGTTAGCCAGGGTGTAATAGATGGTAATAAGATATTCCAGTGTCTAACTAGACTGTGTCGAGACATTGATGCCACAATTCTGCAGATTTGTAAAAAGAAATTTGTATAAGGTATTAACAACATTAGGCCATCATAAATGAGGACTAAGATAACTGGTAAATGATGACTAAGATGACTGGCAACTGAGGACAAAGATGACTAGGTAAACGAGGACTCAGAACTGGTAAATGAGGACAAAGATGACTGGTAAACGAGGACTAAGAACTGGTAAATGCGGACTAAGATGACCGGTAAATGAGGACTAAGAACTGGTAAATGAGGACAAAGATGACCGGTAAATGAGGACAAAGATGACCGGTAAATGAGGACTAAGATGACTGGTAAATGAGGACAAAGATGACTGGTAAATGAGGACAAAGATGAATGGTAAATGAGGACTACGATGACTGGTTAATTTAGGACTACGATGACTGATTAATGAGGACTACGATGACTGGTAAATGAGACTACAATGACTAGTATATGAGGACTAAGATGACTGGTAAATGAGGACTACGGTGACTGGTAAATGAGGACAAAGATAACCTTAAATAAGGACTAAGATGACTGGTAGATGAGGAAAATTATGACTGGTAAATGAGGACAAGGATGACTGGAATAAAATGACTAAGATGACTGGTAAATGAGGACAAAGATGACTGGTAGATGAGGAAAATTATGACTGGTAAATGAGGACTACGATGACTGGTAAATGATGACTAAAGTGACATGTGAATGATGACTAAGATGACTGGTAAATGAGGACTACGATGACTGGTAAATGAGGACTACGATGACTGGTAAATGAGGACTAAGATGACTGGTAAATGAGGACTACGATGACTGGTAAATGAGGACTACGATGACTAGTAAATGAGGACTAAGATGACTGGTAAATGAGGACTATGATGACCGGTAAATCAGGACTAAGATGACCGGTAAATGAGGACAAAGATGACTGGTGAATGAGGACAAAGATGACTGGTAAACGAGGACTAAGAACTGGTAAATGAGGACTAAGATGACTGGTAAATGAGGACGAAGATGACTGGTAAACGAAGACTAAGAACTGGTAAATGAGGACTAAGCTGACCGGTAAATGAGGACTAAGAACTGGTAAATGGGGACAAAGATGACTGGTTAATGAGGACAAAGATGACCGGTAAATGAGGACTACGATGACTGGTAAATGAGGACAAAGATGACTGGTAAATTAGGACAAAGATGACTGGTAAATGAGGATAAAGATAACTGGTAAATGAGGACTACGATGACTCGTAAATGAGGACTAAGATGACTGGTAAATGAGGACAAAGATGACTGGTAAATGAGAACAAAGATAACTGGTATATGAGGACTACGATGACTGCTAAATGAGGACTAAGATAACCGGTATATTAGGACTAAGATGACCGGTAAATGAGGACAAAGATGACCGGTAAATGAGGACTAAGATGACTGGTAAATCAGGACTAAGATGACTGGTAAATGAGGACTAAGATGACCGGTAAATGAGGACTAAGATGACCAGTAAATGAGGACAAAGATGACAGGTGAATGAGGACAAAGTTGACTGGTAAATGAGGACAAAGATGACTGGTAAATTAGGACTACGATAATTGGTAAATGAGGACAAAGATGACTGGTAAATGAGGACTACGATGATTGGTAAATGATGACTAAGATGACTGGTAAATAAGGACAACGATGACTGGTAAATGAGGACAAAGATGACTGGTAACTGAGGACTACGATGACTGGTCAATTTAGGACTACGATGACTGGTAAATTAGGACTACGATGACTGGTAAATGAGGACTACAATGACTAGTATATGAGGACTAAGATGACTGGTAAATGAGGGCTACGATGACTGGTAAATGAGGACAAAGATATCCTTAAATAAGGACTAAGATGACTGGTAAATGAGGGCCAAGATAACTGGTAAATGAGGACAAGGATGACTGGTAAATGATGATTAAGATGACTGGTAATTGAGGACAAAGATGACTGGTAAATGAGGAAAAAGATGACTGGTAAATGAGGACTACGATGACTGGTAAATGATGACTAAGATGACAGGTGAATGAGGACTAAGATGACTGGTAAATGAGGACTACGATGACTGGTAAATGAGGACTACGATGACTGGTAAATGAGGACTACGATGACTGGTAAATGAGGACTAAGATGAGTGGTACATGAGGACTAAGATGGCTGGTAAATGAGGAATAAGATGACTGGTATATGATGACTAAGATGACTGGTAAATGAGGACTACGATGACTGGTAAATGAGGAGTAAGACGACTGGTGAATGAGGACGAAGATGACTGGTAAAGGAGGACTACGATGACTGGTAAATGAGAAATAAGATGACTGGTGAATGAGGACGAAGATGACTTGTAAATGAGGACTAAGAAGACTGGTAAATGATGACTAAGATGACAGGTGAATGAGGACGAAGATGACTGGTAAATGATGACTAAGATGACTGGTAAATGAGGACTAAGATGACTGGTAAATGAGGACTAAGATGACTGGTGAATGAGGACAAAGATGACTGGTAAATGAGGACTACGATGACTGGTAAATGAGGACTAAGATGACTGGTAAATGAGGACAAAGATGACTGGTAAATAAGGAATAAGATGACAGGTAAATGAGGACGAAGATGACTGGTAAATGAGGACTAAGATGACTGGTAAATGAGGACTAAGATGACTGGTAAATGAAGACTAAGATGACTGGATAATGAGGACTAAGATGACCGATAAATGAGGACTAAGATGACCGATAATTGAGGACTAAGATGACCGGTAAATGAGGACTAAGATGACCGGTAAATGAGGACTAAGTGTATCAAAATTTAATAAATTAACAAAGGATCATTTTACTTGTACAAATAGTCGCAAGAAAAAATAGTTTCTTTATATCATCTTCACATCCTGTAGTTAATGATGAGTTGCTGTCAAAAAAGTTATGACTGAAATAACAACGTAAGATATTTCTCCTAAAATGATTATCTTTAAATCCTGCTAGATCACCTGTGCTATTGTGAAAGAAATACGCCAGATAAGTAATTAAGTAATGAAGAGTTCATAATAGAAAAAGGGTCATAATTCCAGTAAAATGGTCACATGAAAAAATCTTTTCTGTAAGATCATCTACACATCTTGTTTGATCATCTTTGCAAGTTTGAATGAATTTCTTCAGATAATAAATGAGGTTATTATAATTTACAAAGGGCCATTATTCTGGTAAAAATGGTCGCAGGAAAAAAAGCTTTCCTTGACTACCATCTACTCTTCCCGCTTGCTCATTATTATCAAGCAGGATGAAGAATCGGTATCATAAAGCAGGATGAATAATCATCATGATGAAGCAGGACGAATAGTCATTACGATCAAGTAGGATTAAAAATCATTATGATAAAGCCAGGGGGTTCAGCCTAAATGGTGGCTGACGTACTTTAAGCGAGGAATTTGGTGGCTGATTTTCAATATGGCGGAAAAAATCGGGAAAGTTTGATACCTGTTGGAATATTTTCACACGGTGAGCACACTATATTCAAATGTTTCCTTTAATGACATATCCCATTCGGATCTGCAATGTTAACGCTTGACTCGGTTTTTTTATTTGAGCTTCCTAGCTGTCCTAACAAAAAAGTTATTGAAACAAAACCTTGCAAGGTTTGTTGTGTTTTTTTTGTTTTCCCCCGCGAAAATCTGTTGTTTTCTTCAAAATCTGCTAGACACATGTCCCTATGAAGCATGTTTACGCCAAAATATGTCCAAAATGGATTTTTTTAACTTTCTGGAAAATATGTTCATGAGAAAACGGTCTATCGCCAAAAAATCAAGGTTTAATCCTTATTCTTGGGGCTGATGTACAGTCATTATAATCAAGCAGGACGAATAATCATCATGATCAAGCAGGATGAATAATCATTATGATCAACATAATCACTATGATAAAGCAGGATGAATGATCATTATGATCAAGAGGATCAAGAGGATGAATAATCATTATAATCAAGCAGGACGAATAATCAGCATGATCAAGCAGGATGAATACAATGTAATCATTATGATCAAGCAGGATGAATAATCATAATGATGAAGCAGGAGCAACTCTATATGCCTCTCACTTCAATGAGGGCATAACACAAATGATGATTTTATTTATTTACGACTTATTCATGTAGTTTCAAAGCGTTTTATTTAGGCTGCATACATCTATCCGTGATTTGTAGGGTGCTTATTCATTACTATTTAAGCAATGCTTTTAAAACGTTTATGACAAATACGAAAGTAAGATAATCCCATTCAAATTCTTAATAAACATCTAAACACATTATAATTGTTAAAGCATTTGTCTATAATATTGATTTATAACATTCTAAAACACAGCATAATTGCTAAACACCTTAAACGCATAAATGTCTATATTGATTTATAATTAACTTATAATGGGCATAAACAGAAATAAACTAATATAGATCTAGTTTGGTACCCCACGTAAGTATCAAACAGTACCTCTGGCATGGGCTAAAATAGCAGCGTCCTCTGTAAGTAGTAAATTTATATTAAAATGTTAGATTATAGTCCATTAGGATGAAATTACAAAATAATATGCCTCCGGCAGAAGATTTACTATAGCACAACATTTTTTCCCGAAAAACATACAATTTAATATAACCGATTTTCACTTGACATAGCATGGACCAGCATAACTTAAGGGTCGGTATCAATATATGCAAACAAAAGAAAGATACTAACGGACTTTGAAAAACTTGGTCCAACAAATATATAAGTTTGGTCCAACAAATATATTTTACTGTTAGTCTAGATCATCTAGACGTTCTGTCATTGATCAGTGTCACACTGCTCTGACGAACGTCTGGAGACATCGCTATATAAAAAGTCTGACCGACAGGTGGCGCTTTTGTATGGTAAACAAATCCAAAATCAATCGCGATTTCTAATGAAATTTGTTAACAGTGCTTCAACCGTATTTCTCCCACACTGGGCAAAGTGAAATTAAGGTAATAAGATATCGAGCTACAAAATCAGGTATATGGTTTATAAACAAATGACGTTTAAGTACTTGCCTACCCGATTTTACATAAATGAATACAAATATATGACTCGCCGTTGCTGCCTCTTCGTGATTATGGTATTAGACTGTCACGTTGTATAGGTGGACGGGTGGTCCAGTGGTAACGCGTTGGTCTACAAATCCGGAGGTCGTGAGTTCGAATCCCGAACACGGCACTTGAAATTTCTGTAATATACGTCTAGTGTTTCCCACCTATCTTAGTACTGGTTCACTTCCAGGAAGAAGAATTTCAGTGCGTGTATCGGTATTATAAACCGGGCACGTTAAAGAATCAGAGGGTCTCTTCGAAAAGAGCTGTGGTTGCCTACCCGGATTCCCTGTATCTGTATCTAAAAGCTATCTCTCTATAGTTATCTGCACCTGTCAGATTTATATCTATATATAGATATATGTGTGTAAATACTCAGTGGTGGTGTTGATATATACTTGTTGATATCATGAATATGATGGTAAGGGTAACATACGCTGAATACAGCGATCTCCTATAATGCAGGTAAAAGAAAGTGTACATATACGAAAATCCTTATCCTCTGGTGAAGAGGTGTGCTCCTATGAATAAAGGAGGAAATTACAGAATACATACATACATACATACATATGGTATGGCAGTTGTCATTGTACGGTTATTGATAAAAAGTGAAGAATACCAAAATCTCTCTAACGGAAAAATGCAGTTCAGTCAAACTTTGCATAAATAAATCTAATTATGTATGTTTATTATTTATACGTTTAGAAAAGTTAGAACAGTAAAAATAGTTTGACCTGAAAAATATTCCAACATTCTACAGCCAAACACAAAAACAAAGCAACACTTAACATCAAATTGAATGCCTTCCTCGGTTTACTTGAACGCGCCTTTGGGCGCAATAATGCAGTTAAAAATGCGTGCCCCCGTAGGATAATTGTGTTTGATCGATTTCCAGCTGACAGGGCGACAGTCTAAAAATAATTTTCACAAGACAACAACGCCGTTCCATACTAATGCCCTAATTACAAGCCTCGTTTTGGAGTGTCTGATTTTTTAACGAACAATGTCTTCAGACGTACTGATCGCCATTGCGAAATCAGAGCGTCTGAATGATTGAGACTATTTTACTGTAAGATTTTGTTTACACAGGGCGTCGCCATTATTGGTGTATGCCTGACCCAATAATGTAATGACAGGGGCAGATAACCAGACTGACTAAAACCGTTATCTGGCCTACAGCAAAAGATATGTACAAAAAGAGTCTTGGTGCTTAGCAAACATTGAGTAGTATATAAGAATTAATAATTTTAACGGCTCATTCAGTTTCATTAAACCATTGTTTTCTTTTTAAAAGAACTGAAAGAACTACATGCCACCATACTGTTTGCCTCACTTATCATTTACTTGGGTTACCTGAACAGCACATCTGGTCTGGAGGTTATAAAACTGAGATTGGAAACCAGTCTCAAATCTCAAGCATCTGATTGGCTGAAATGGCGACCAGTCGCCATTTCAGCCAATCAGATGCTTGAGATTTGAGACTGGTTTCCATGCTCAGCTTTATAACCTTGGGCACTGTTCATTATAAAGTAAAACTCAATTTCTGTCATTCTCGGAAACCAAATATTTGCGAGCACAAACCTTCATTTATCCGCCTTTCATGCATTTTATTTCGAAAGCACAATGCAAACAATGAATTTTATAGCACACGTTTCTTTATCCCTAAAACAAACAACAACGAAAAACAAAACGAAACACGGCAAAAGTAGTCTCTAAAAAATCCAAAACTCTAGTTATCTCAGAGTAGAATTCGAATCAACGTTTTTCCATAATGCCTTTCCATAAGGTATCATAAGGTATCTTCCGTCAGCTCTGAAAATACATGGTTCAAAAAACATACTCAATTTATGCCATCGTAAGCAAAAAACTGTATGTTAAAGGATTCATTGTTTTTACTTTCTATTAGAATAAGTATTTCAAAATCAATAGTTTATTATGTAATAACTGGGTTAATGGTATTTTCACATACAGCAAGGCAAGCCATCAGCAATTACTTGTAGAAAAATTGGCACGAGGATTCAGTGGCGTACTTCAACCAGAGAATTTCGACAACACGGAGATAATATTTATCAAAACTTTATCTAGTCCCGCTCCTCATTTCGTACAAAATATGACAAAGATGTCAATAAACAAATTTCTGCATCAACGCAAATCTGATGATTTGTGAAAATAGCAGAATAGCAAAGACGTTTTATGGTTTATCATGTGAAGTACGGGAAAACACCTATTAGTAGTTTATAATCTATAAAACTACCAAGCTTGCCCGCATTTCATCCTTCGGTTCGGTAATGTATTGTTAACAAAAAAGGATAATTAGTAAATCCTTCTTGCATTCCTTATCTTGCAACATTCATAACTTGTGGGGCAGACTAAAACTGTCTAAAAATATACACGTATTATTATTTAAAAAAAGCAACAATTTCCTCGACTTTTCACGTTTGGAAAATGAAATATGCATATCAGGAATTGCATCATCCAGAAAAACAGACCCCTACCCAGTCAACAAGCAGAGACGAAAATAGAGTAGATAAAAGAATCAACTTTAAATAAGACACCACAAACAACTAGAACTATTAGGGTTACCGCCTTTGAACGGTCAGTGGCACAATAATTTGCCGCTGGGGTTTTAAACCAGGTTCTAGGGTGTACCAACCATAAGATCAACTTTATAATTCTTACTGATCTCTTTGTCCTAATTTAAATTTTTTGTTCGTTCAGATCTGAATGGTGTTAGAGATATTTGCTCACTTAAGATTTTCTTCAAATTATTTTATTTTACCTTTCAACGATTCACAACTCCTCACAATAACTTCTGTGACATCAGCATTCACATCATCCGACCTATCCGTAAAGCCAGAATCGCTGGTTACATTGCTGATCTTGCTTATCTTACGTCCGTTCTTCAGCTTCTCTGTTAATTTAGGCCAATGTAATTTAACTATCCCGTTGTTAAAAGTTTAAAAAATAACATATTGTATATGAAGCAGTATAGCCTTTTTCACAAAATTTGACATGTTTACCTAAAAATGAATGATGATAAAGTCGATCTTCTTATTCAAATGTGTATTACATAATTACAATTAAAAAATAAATTTCTATAATATGCTGATCACATAAAGTTCAGTTCATTTTATTAATAAATCATTTCAGGTAAACAGTTTCTAGTTAGAAGAAGCAGGTCGGTAAAATTAATATAAAACATATTTATAATTTAAAAAAGGTTTACAAACTAAACCAGTGAACCAGTTGTCTATATCCTATGTAAATCTAATGATGTCACAAAACTGAGCCACTATAAAGAAGGAATATTCGGTCCGTATAATTATTAGTTTATAAGGATCCACGCCACATCTAAATATCTTACAAGAGATGATGAAGCAAATGATAGAGAAATAGTGTTTTCCAGATGTGGTTTTTAAGTTTTATTACAATCTCAAATGAAGTCAGATCAAACAAAATGTTCATCATCATCATCTTATTCAGTGATTGCCTCACTCTGTAGGGAGTATACTCGCAATTGGATAAAACTGTATGTACATACGTAGCAGGCAGGACTGACTGTTTCCAAAGTAAAAGTTGCACTATTTACAGTCTAAGATAAAATGGATAAAACATCTCCTTGTAATTTAGTACTTTGTGTTTTGCTGGACCAGAGCCGATTGAAAGACATCCAAGCTGGCGGTTTTCAGGAGATGTTTTTAATCAGATTTTGTTTCATTATTACGAGTGAATATCGATGTTTCATATAATAAATTTATTAGTTTGTGACAGTTTTAATGAATTATTCTTTTGATTGAAACCTGTCTCTGTTTAGAGAATAATCTCTACCAAAAACGTCAAGAAAAAAAACACAGCAATTCCGCTGAAACACTTTAAGAAAGCTCGTCGGGTTGGCTTTACAGTCAGTCTGATTTCTTTTGTACAGGAAAGACTATAATGACAGCTACACAAGTCAATATGTCGAAAAACAACATTATTGGATCAGATTCTCTATCCTGTAAAAAGATATGCATGGCAGAATGCTTCTTTATTACTACTGAAATCTCACAAAGATTTGTCCCTCGCTTAATATAAAAATAATCCCTTTTTGTTCTGTTTAAGGAAAAAAAAGTAACTATGATCTCTCTCTCTCTCTCTCTCTCTCTCTCTCTCTCTCTCTCTATTTATTTATTAAATTATAATTATTTAAAATTATTTTAATTATATTTCAGTTTTTCACATAATTAGATACGAGACTTACCAAAGTCAACGGTGTTTAAACAATTTTAAAATCTTCACATTTAAGTTAGTCAGTATCCATTTCAGTATTTTCTCTTTGGTTTATATTTTGGGACGTTCAGGAAATACTTATTAGGTATGTAAAAGGCTTGCCATAAATTTTTAAATAATACCAAGAAGTCATAGAAAGGAGATGCATGAGAACTTCATAAAAACTGCTATAATTGTTAATTTGCATACAAGAAATACATGTTCAAATGGTAACAAAATCAATAAACAAAATTATTTAAAGATTATCAAAGACAAACAGAATGAGTTTCTATATAGAAAGAATATTATTTAAAATTAAACACAAAGACACCTTGAAAAAAATGTATAGTAGTATTGATTTTAGGAATCGACATATTGAAAGTTTTACACATCCCCGTATATATCTATAATTTCTAAGATATCTTATAAAAGAGTACACAACACCCATACGGTCTATTGTTAGTTATTTCTATAAAAGACTAATGTTGTCTACAATTTTACTACAGTGTGTTCCAATAAACCTGTTACCATCTACTGTCACACTATCTACAAGAATTGCACCTTGGTTTGTCATCTCAACAGGAGTAAATAAGTAGTCAGAGTCATTCGTCTCCACGAATTCAATGGTCTTCCCTTTGGGCTTGTTAATTCCCCCGTCTATTTTAATCAGCGATTTTCTATCACTGTCAGTTGGTGATACCTCTGTTTGATACGTTTTATCGTTTACGGAAAATAATTTTCCGTTTTGGAGGTTTCTGATGTTGTTTTTTCCTTCAAAGTTAAGGTATGAATTTTTGGAATTTGTGTCTATTTTGGTGTTCGAATCTCGTACTGAAACAAAGCTATTCCTATTGAGATCTTCGGTGGCATTCTGAGATTTCATCTCGGCGATGAAGACTGGATCAAATCCTTTTAACCACCAGGTCACCATGTCTCCCTTGCCCTGAAGTTATAGGTAATTTTATCATTACGTATGAAACCACGAGATGGTGAAATGATGTGCGTGAATAGTGAAAGTAAATACGACACTGAGCCAAATGAAACGAAGTTATAACGCAGTATCAGACTCAACAGGTAAATCAGGAAAGAACTTTAATGTTGAAGTATTCAAAAGATAAACTTGACCAATTTTAACCTTTTCTGTTACATTTGATTGCAATAGATTTCCTAATATAATTTTTTAAAAAGTGAAATATCAATTTCTAGAAAGCATTGTAAAATTATTGATAAAATTAATCATTTAGTAAAAGGCTGTCTATGTAATTTTGACAAATTCCAACTAGCACTGGAGTGTTGTTCAAGTGTTAAAAACATTTGTTGAGCAAAACGTTTTACCGAATCTTTTAATGCGTGAAATTACTATGAACTCAATCATGTTCATTAAAACAAGTGTATAAGTGTATGACACATGTATAGATAGGTTTCGAATGAGTCTGTTCGTTCTGTCAAAACATATTAAGCTGTTTTTCATAACACATTTTTTTTCAACTGTAAAACAATTACAATGATTGATAATATGATTCATTAAGAGGTATTCACTCAAATACCTCCGAAAGATGCAAAATAAACCAGACACTGGACGTTTTGTAGGTTGTTATGACCATTTTTAAACCAGCACTCCTTTCTTAAAGTACAATTTTATGTTTGTACGTAACTTCAGATTTCTAAATCTTAAAATATATATAGTTCAAAAATTTACCAGTCAAACATTTCACATATTTTATGAGTACTAAACAAAAAGACTGTTTAATGGAGTAAGTTTTGCAAACCTTAATGAATTTTTCCGCTCTCGTCCTATGTCTTTAAAATGTCTATGTCCTATGTCTTTAAAAACACACACATATTTTGAAACCAAGTACTCCATTGTCTGAAAACAAATCTTACCTGAAAAAAATCTTAATGTTTTTTTTTCTGAATGTGGCGATTCCTAATACATGTATGCATGTTTCACCTTTTTACCAGACATGTTAGTATACATCTAGTAATGCAATATTGGTTAATACTCCAAAATATTCAAGGTTTACCTTTATTGGTATTGAGCCTCGTTTTTCCAGCTGATATTTTCCGAATTTCACCAACTCCATGTATGTGAAATTGCTGATATGTATCTTGTATGCTGAAGCGTAAAATTACATATTTATTAAACGAATGACAAAAATGCTTTTACTTTACCAACACTACAGGGTATCTTCCAAAAAATACGAGAGTCAACCATAATGGTTATGCTTTCTAAAATGAAGGTCTTATGCTACCGTTCTCTAGAAACTGAATAGCAGAACTCGTTCAAAAAATTTTCAACTTTAAAATTTCAAAATTATTTCCAATAGAATCCGTAAATTTATCAAAATTTTAGTTAAGAGGCTTGATTACTTGCTATCAAAACAAACTCTTTTAAACGTTCATATTCATACCTTCGCCATTTGATTCCATTCTACTGGCTGTGTTTACGGTATCACCAAACAAACAGTATCTGGGCATTTTTAGTCCAACCACACCAGCACAAGCAGAACCTTAATGTGAACACAAATTAATTATTAGTATTTGGCAAGAACACGGAATATAACATAGTTTCGGCGAGGACACAATTTTCGCAACGTTTATAATCTGAGAAAACAAGCATACGCAACAAACGCGGAAAAATAAGTGCATTCTTTGAATTCTTACATAATTTTGACATTACAGTAATAATTTAAACAAAACAAACAATAAAATTCCATAAAATTAATTAAGTAACGACCTAAAATGAAAAAAAAAACACACTTTGCCATTGCTAAATATAACTATAACAACACAAACCTGACACTCGGGTATCTTGAACGTGAAATACTTTTAAAGGGCACTCAACAACACAATTATAACAACACAAACCTGACACTCGCGTATCTTGAACGTGAAATACTTTTAAAGGGCACTTTAGCCTTTATGACATCTTTGCGTAATACAGTAAAGTGGCAAATGAATATATTTTTTTAATTAAATGTTACGAAAATGTATAATCAAAATAAATAATACATGTACGTTTTTTTTAAGTTTAAGGGCTCGCCACACTCCTCCCAATCCTATTCATCGATAAAAAGAAAATTATCAAAATCTCAATAATGGCAAAATGCCGTTCAATGAAATTTTGCACACATGAATGTTACTAATAAAATACTAATGTATCTTGATTTTGAATACAGTAAGACACGTTAGAATAGTAAAGAAAACAAGCTAGACCTTAAAATTCCTTAAAATTCTATTTACATAAATTCACAAAAAATAAGCATTACAAAACATTATTTTAAATTACCATGTGAGTGCAATGTTACTGACAAGAAAATGTTGTGTACTTTGTTAAAAACTTTCAACTACTAAAAGAGAAATCAGTGATTGTCACCCGTTTACGCGACCAGGAAGCGACCAGAAAATTGAAGGTCAAACACACTTTTACTAATATCTCGTAAAGTTTACATGTGTATGTCACGAGGACACAATAAATTGTTGTCAGTACCATATTACTCATGTGGGCATTTAAAATGATGTTTTGTGTTGTTTAGTGTTTGTGAATTTATGTAAATAGAAGTTGAGGGAATTCTTAGATCTCGCTATTTTTCTTAACTGTTCTAACGCGTCTTACAAACTGTAAAACAAAGATACATTAATAACTTACATTTGTGCAAAGTTTCATTTAACGACATTTTGCCGTTATTGAGATTTTGATAATTTTCTTTTGATCGACAAATAGGATTGGGAGGAGTGTGGCGAGCCCTTAAACAATTACACGTACCAGAATGAAGACCAACCCTGATTTTCAGCGGTTCGTTTGGCAAATGCGGGATTGTAAATACCTCACATGCTCTCACCAGATCTATTGACATGTCAGCCACTTCTCGCGCGTGAAAAGGCGTGTGCGTGGGTATCCCCGAAACCACCATATCTGTAAATCATGTATGATGTCGTTGACTATTAAAAGTATTATTTTTCTTCTATTTAAAAGAATTTTGAAGTATGTTTTCAGATATCTTCTTTTGGAAGAGAAACACTGTAGATTTCTAATTAATTCGCAGCTACTAACATTAAAATATAGCTATATTTAAGCATCAATGTATTGGATCTAAGAAGCTGAAATAAAATTAATAAGTTGACGATTACAAATGAAACATAACAAACATAGGTATCAGGTGAATTGTTTTAACGTTAAAAATAATTCTGAATGGAATTATTACAGGTGAAGAAACCTAACTGATCTGCATTTGGCTTGATGAACTTAAATTATTGTGATTTGTGATTCAGAGTCTAGCTTTTTGTAAGGGTTATCTCTTACATGCATCACCAATGGTTTCCACTTTGTAGACATCATATTTATCGATGATTTCATCAAAGGTGATGTAGAGTTTGTTCAGTAAGCCAACGACCTGCATAGCCGTACTTCCTCCGGAGATGGTTGTAAACCCGACAATGTCACTACAAATACAAATACTAGTACTGTTAATTGGCAAGGTAACGGTACCATTTGTCTTTTACTGTTCCGTAAGCGTTAAATTAAATCTTTAACATGGTTACAAACTCTAGAAAAGCTAACAAGATGTGAACTGTAGACTTCATCAAGTTCAGCACATGAGACAGAAATATCAAAAATCCAAAAATTGTTAAATGCACAAATCAACTTTTGAAGGGGTCGGAAAGCTTTTGCTTTGCCCGCCCTATTATAAACTTTACAGATTTAGAAGATATAATACAAATTGTCAAATATCATACTTAACCTGAAGTATATCGTACAGTGGTCATGATACTTGGCTTCCACGGGTCGACCAAGTCTCAGATCGTCCGCCACTGATTTGGGAAGCATGCCTGTACAATAGAAACCGTTGAGTGCTTGGTTACCAGTACTTTGTAATATTGATAAATGTTTATCATTGGAATTAGAATGTTCGTCCACACTCAGGAGTAAAGCGCGCGTTGTTGGTTTAAACGTACTTGAAACGTATTTCCATTGCATTTATATTTTTTTCCAATTAATCTTGCGGATAAGGGAGCCAGCGGTGAGTGTTAATGCAGAAGAAAGATCAGATTGATTGCTCACAGAAATCTTGAAGTATCACTTTATTTGGCGAGGAGAAATTTCTAGCAGAAACTGATCTGATAAATCGGGACCATAAGAATGCTGTGATATTCTTAAATTTCACGAGGAGGAATTTTCGCGCAGGTGCTGGATAATAAATTGTTGCACGGGAAATTAACCAGTACACTTCAAGTAAAAACGCGTCTCAACACGTACTAAGATTCCACGCTGAGAGTTTTACATTATATGAAGATTGGTAATGTGTAGAACATAATGCTGAACCTACTGTACAACAGCCTGTCTGTCTTCGCCTTCTCGGCCACAAGATCCTGGGTTCTTTCTGCAACTATACTCTCCAGATGTTTGGAATATTTCTCCATCTAAAAATAATCGATAGGGTTTACTTCCGCGAACATGTGTAAGGAACATGTTTCATTAATGAATTAAAGTTTTTTTTATCATACAGAGCACTTTAACGTAAAGCGACCATATGTTACGAAGTTAAGCTATTTATAAACAAAAGAGACTCGTGCACTCTGTTTCTTCTGTTCTAAAAAAAGTTCAACGAAATCCACTCCCTTGCCAAAACGAGATTGTGTTCATTCTTGCCACAAAATAGTCCGTCCTTTTTCTCCCTTTAGCTGTGCTGCACCAAGATGGAACAAAACGAATAGTGCAATAATTTCACTTATGAAGGATGATCCAAAAAACGTAGACTTTTTAATTGCATCTTTATTTGAAACACGTTCACCAAAAATTATATTCTAAAGTCAATCAGAACATTCATTTAACAAACTGAATTAATATGTATATGTTTAATTGCTTTTAAAAGCGCGTCACGTGTTTGAATAACCATGGTAACTCGTCATTGCCATCGTACTGTATAAAGTATATAGCTGTTAATATACATAAAATTATGAGTGAAAAAAACACTTTGCATTCAAACTTCAAAGCGCGGTAAACAAATGATGTCATTTCATTTTGTAGCAGCCACACTTGAAAGAGATTATTATGCTTGTTTAGGTGTATCTTAAAAATACCATTGCCATCATGAGGTCGACAGGACTCAATTTGCTGGGATTAATCTTCTGTATTGTTTTCTTGATTTCGTCAAACCTTGGCCGAGCCTCTGGGTCATTACTCCAACAATGTTTTATTAGCTGTCAAATAACAAAATTACAATGCTAAAATGATGCGAAGAAAATAAAACAATTCAATAAATTAATAGTATTTTGCTTGCCTAACTTGTGTGATTGCTCGCATACTGAGTTTAAACAGGCGTTGTATTGCACTGGTTTGGTCAGTCTAGTTTAACTAGAAGAATAATTAAGAGATCAACAAAAGTGCTAATGGACACTAAAAGGGAACACATATGATGTCTATGATATTAAAAAGAATTCACTTTATGCAATGACTCACATTAATTTTGAGAACCTGTTGGCGCAAGTGGGAGGTTTGTACATCGTATGGAATGGTTTGAAACCCGGAGGCAGATTGTTTTGCCACTTACCAAGGTGGTAACCCATCGGGTTCTCAGTTTCGTTAATTGTTCGTGGCGTCTATTTTGAAACTGATCATTTTCACCATGCTCTTTTCTCTTCTCTACTTTTTGGCAGTGTGGGAGGCTGTTGTCCAAGGTTATAAAATTGAGCATGGAAACCAGTCTCAAATCTCAAGCATTTGATTGGCTGAAATGGCGACTGGTCGCCATTTCAGCCAATCAGATGCTTGAGATTTGAGACTGGTTTCCAAACTCAGTTTTATAACATTGGGACTGTGTCTACTAGATGTGGCCGTTGCTGATATGCAAATTTCACTTTTTTTTCTAATAATAAGCAATTTTTGTAAACCAATGTGATCCAATAACTAGTGGCACATAACACATCTTGATTACGAGGAAGAAAATAGTCCCAAATCATAGCTGCTACGGAACGGTTCAATGTGACGATCTAAATAAAATTTTAAATAAGAATGACGTATTTGCAAACACCATTAAATTCACCTCTGTATAAGCGAACGGACATGGACATACATCGTCCTTGTTTTCGCTCGCATCTGGATTTAAATCAGGTATAGGCGGCTTCCATCCGGGCGTTACACTGAATGCATCCTTGTCCTGCAAGTATGATATGATTAACTAAATATTTCTAAACTTTAATAAGTAATTGAAATCGAATTAATCAATATCAATAGCATATCAATAATCACTGCCTTTAAGACGTCAATACTCTTGCTCTAAGATGGCAAGTTTCGCAAATTCTTGGCAAATCTACCGAAACACTCAGATGTTCTTATTTTGCGTATCTATTTACAGATTAATACTAACTCCATAAGCACCATTCTTTGTTGCAATTCTTATTACAGTTGAACCTGCCTTAGCATTCATCTGCATTCAGCAACCACATGTATTAGACAGCCAGTTTGAATATTTCCTAAACTGAAATTTTGTTCTACTTTGTACCTGTCTTACACAGTGAGCAACCTGTGTTAAGCAGCTACTTTTGGTAACACCCTTGGGAGGCTGCTTAATACAGGTGTGACTTACTCCGTAAGGATCATTTCTGGTTGCAATTTCTATCAGAATAATGGAAAAGGCATAGACATCTCCTGCAGCGGTTAGGTTATGGCGTGTTTTTGTGTTTAGAAATTCCGGAGCTCTGTAAACTTGAGCACGTTTCTCCTGATAAAATGCATCTTCGTCGTCCTCAAAACCATCAATATCATCATCGTCCATCGTCACCTCGTCGTTAGTTCTGAGAGTCTTTATGCCGAAATCTCAAAAAGAAAGAGAACATATGCATATTATAAAAACTGAAGGCTTACTCACCGAACACTTTTTTTATTCCGTGAAATGTGTGAGAGCAAGGGGGATGCTGACAAGGACGGACGAGCCGGATAGACTGACGAACGGACGGACAAAAACAGACAGGCGGACTAGCTGACAAAAAATAAAAGTCAGCAATCAACTTCAGTGGAACCGATCACCAATGTTAAAAACACTGAAACATATTTCGCGCGTATTCAGGGAATTTCAAACGAGACGCATATCAATACCTGTAACTTTGATTGTCCATCTATCATCTACTACACAGTTATTCGACTTTAGCCGGCCATGGAATATTTTGTGATGATGTAAGTACTGCATACCGCGTGCGACATCAGTGGCAAATGAAAACCTGCAGAAAAATATTAAAATAAAATCGTTAAAGATAAATGATGCACATTACTTTCACTTTGAACCAGGAAGTAAGATTTCCTTGAATTTCTTGAAAACACTAGCATTATTTTGACGAATCGGCACTAAACATTGTAGACCAGCATATACTTATTTCAGGTATGAGTTGCTTTGGTATATTGTTCATGAATTTCAGAGTTCTCATGCCAATGTTTTTTCTTGTTTTAGTATGTGCATGAATAAGACTAAACTGAGCTTGCAAACATTTACTTCATCCATAGCTTAATACATTTATTTACTAAAATCTAGGTGGCAACAAGTATTTCCCCTAAAATTCATTTTTTTTTAAATTTTAGCCTGTTTTCGCCATTTGCAATGTTTGCGATACCTTAATGCTTCACTGCGATTGGGTACCACCTATTATTTTCAAAAGACTTTGTTTGGAAATCAAATAAAGTTTGAAATTTGAAAACAATATATATATTTTGCATTTTTTACTTTCATTGAAACCACCCTATCCGCTTCTCAGACCAGTCCAGTTTTTTGCACCAAGCCTAATAAATAGGCAATTTTACCGACTTGATCTTAGTAACTTTACTGTACTTACCTGAATGCCCAGTTGAGAGGTATATCATCGTTCAACAATACGTCACTCAGGCTCCCTTTCGGACAGTACTCGTACAGGATTCGCATGTTTGGAACAACAATGCTGGCTCCAACGAACTTGCATATGTTAACATGATCACACTCCCTAAAAGTAATACATGTACAAAAAGCAAGTTTTTGGCATACTATTTTTGGCAGAATTCAACAAATGAAAAAAGAAGCAAGTGTCGTTCACTTGGCGAGGTTTCGATGTGAAATGTTTGTACCGACAAAGTCGTTCCCGATTGTTTTCTAATGTGAAAGTTATTAATGTAATCGTTGTACATTTTCCTATATAACTTGTAAAAATTTTAATATTCTTTTTAAATTTAGAACCAAGTATTTCACAGCGCTTGATCATCTTGCAAGGGGCTGTAAAAGTTGTTCAAGCATCGGTAAAACGTGAGATGTACAGTTCTAGTAAAAACAGGACACCGCTGTACCTCGGATATTGTTATCTTTAAAACTAGGAACTAGTATCATTAATTGATTGTCCACCATATAGAAAGAATTTGGATTTAAAGAAAGGGAAATCATGAAGTTCCTATATTATTTAAAATAAAAACCTTCGGTCTGTATAACAGGCCGCGGTTCGCATACAATATTTTAATCATTGTGTAGAACACTGCGAACTAAGACCATTTCATAATAAATTTGACTTTTTTCGTTCATTTATTGAGAAAATCATGAAACAATCAACATATACATTTTGGCTGATAACTAGACTGGCTCCCGACACTTTGTTGTGTAATATGGTCCTCTTTCATCCGAAAATTTTACCAAGAAAATTACCTTTGACAAGCACTTCATTTTTACATTCCCTTAGCTCTCAGAACATAGATGGTTCGACAGAAATCAAAAAATGAAAGCAAGAATGGATATAAATCAAAATATTAAAATACTATTAAAAGTTTTTAAAATAGAACAATCTAGCCTGATGCCAGGCTAGCTGATAACACAGACGTGGTATTTTAATTGTATACAGAAAGAATCTGACAATAATGCTCCTGTTTTCTTTCAATTGCCTTTAGGGGAAAGTATCTGCTTGTTAAAAATATGCCGGTATATCATATCTGGCTGATTATCTAAAAACACATAAAATAACCACAATTAATGCGTTATTGATTGTAGGGAATCACTTGCCTGACTTCTCGTACTTCAAGCCGAACTTGTTTTGTAAGACTGAATTCTTTTTTCCTCACCGACTTAATAGCGCACGTTTTGCCTTGGCTGAAATATACAAAGTGTTTAAGCCTTCTTTAAGGAGATACGTGTAAGATGCTGGTAAAGATAAAGGTTTTGTGTCAGATGAGTTATTCTGTTTGTTTGAAAGATTTACAAAACTTCAACCGCTTAGCCACCTCTTTCACCTCCTTTTAACTTCTTACACTAACACTTAACAATTTCTTACACTACCTTTTTATTCAGATTTTGCACTGCATTTTAACCATTTCTTACAGCGCATGTACCACGTAAGGATGTTTTAGACTACATTTTAACAATTTCTTATACAACCATTTCTTACACAAAGTAACAAGGTTTCGTGTACATGTAATACATTGTGGCGTACCAGATTACACTGCGCACGCCAGTTCACAGCACTACAGGTGGTGTGATCCCAAGACCAGATTTAATCGATAAGATAAAAAATAAACTTCTTTTTTGTAAGGGTTATTATACCACGGGAAAGTAGATTATGTAATAAGTGTAGTTACAACCAAATTGAAAATGAATATCACTTTCTGTTAATTTGTCCATTTTATAGAGAATTGAGAAAGCAGTTTATACCTAGGTATTACTTAAGCTGGCCTAACATGAATAAATTTAAAGCTTTGATGCAAACTTCTAACAAAAAACACCTAAACAACTTAGCAAAATTTGTACATTTAGCAATGGATATGAGAAATAATGTAATGAACTAAATAAAAATATGGTTTAAGCATTTAATGCGCTTATATGTTATGTAATTTATATGTATCATACATTTCTGCTTATGCACCTTGATATGATTGAGCATGATCTCATTATTGTTACTGCCATTATTCTGTATGATTTTGGCTATGGACATTGTATTATGTTTAAATGCCAATAAAATTGACTTGACTTGACTATAAAGTCTTAAATTAACTGCCATATATACATACTATAACGCCGTTTTGGCAAAGATCTGTCTCCGAACAGCCGAATGTGCCATACTGCTGTTCCCCTCGCTCCCTGATGTACTAAGGTCCGCGTTACTGGCAACCATGCTACCAAATGCTGCTCTCAGTCCGTCATCTAAAACACATAATAAATATGTCAGTTATTTAAATTAACAAATGGTTCGCACAATTCACATAGCTCTCTTCTGTACGTTTAATTAAGCTATTGCGTATGATTTATGATAAACTCGAGAAAAACAGCTTTAATCGCTGTAAATCACGGATTTTATTAATTCTTAATCATTATAATTATTTTTTCAGACTTTTCAGATGTTGAATTATATCATCAGGGCCAATTATTAACAATTATAATTGATTTCATATCCATTGTTTGTGTGCGTTTAATCAAACGGGAAAGTTTTTTTTTTACATGTATGATTTTATAATGTTTCAAATATGCAATTTCACACAAAATAACATAATAATAATAATAATAATAATAATAATAATAATAATAATAATAATAATAATAATATAATGAGATCTTATATAATGTTACCTTTCGTTTTAGTTTCCAAAATTAGAAAAAAATAAGTGGGAGTTTTTGTAATGTGTAATGTGGGAAAGTTTGTGTTCCAATACGAAGTCTATTTTACAAATACCTTGTTTGATACATTCAAATGGTATAATCCAACTTTCGTCCCACAACAGTCTTCGCTTTTGATACTGGAAATACTGAAATGCAGTTTATATCAAACAAGATGAAAACTTTTTTTTGGAATAGATTATTCTTCAGGTGAAATATACTGATATCGACTGACTGAACAAGAATAATAAGTAATTATCCTAGCTTTATTTGGAGAAATAAAGCTCCAATGTTCTTTATGGGAAATAACATGATTTTGTGCTAGTATTTTTAAAAAGTAAAATGATTAACTTATGCTAGTAGTCCGATATGAGAAACTTGTGCTACATTTTATGACCAGTTTAGATCCATGTCATCCTGCTAATTAGGATCTAAGTTCTGGTTCGTTTTGAGGTAACATATACCAGTGAACCAACACACGGAAAGCGAATTTTAAACTCGCCGAAATGTATATTGATGTATGCATGCATTGTGTTTAAGACAGCGGACTTGCGTGAACTTAAGGACGAGAAAATTAGCAACTTTGGTCTTGTATTCAAAAATGGGTTAATGAGAAATAAATAAATAAAAACAAACTCGGATTTTGTTCTCCATTTCTTCATCAATGTATTTTTTATATTGTAAGTTACCATACCACGAACACTCCGCCGACACCAGCGACGATCAAAAACCCAGCGGCTGCAATGAGCGCGATCTGCCAGATCTTCAGGGGACATTTCCCACAGTCCTTTGGGCAGCTTTCACAATCTTCTCCTTCCAGATCTTCACACTTTCCATCCCCACAAACTAAACAAAATCATACACTTAAGTTTCAAACAGGCTGATGTATACATCGAAAATAAAACCGTATCTTTTGTAGTGCTGTCATATTTATGACCCTCGCTATTGAAAACGATATTGGATATATTTTTGATTAAGTGGGGAAAGAAATTATATTGTATGAAAGATTTGAAACAAATTCACATATTTATATGCAATAGATTTTTTGTAGAAAAATAGTTTTGATAAATCAGTTATTTTTTCCAAAATTAAAACAAAAATCGCCGAAAACTAGTTTTTTTACGCGACGAGATTGATGTGCAGAATACTCGTAATATATGATTTGTGAAATGTATAATTATTATACATTTGATGAATGAGTTCTTTTTGCATTTTGATATAAGATTCTTCGCCATCGTTCGTTAGCGTCCTCGCGTCTTGGCCATCATCTCTTCGCGTTTTCGCGTTTTCGAGTAAAGGAGAAGGCACGATGACTTTAACGGAACACCGTAATTAATATACATTAACAGAATTTTACACCGAACAGAACTTACAATAAGCTTTGTTAACGAAGGAAGCCCACTCTTTTCATGGAACCATTTGTGAAAAAATGTAATAGTGGATCTAAGATTAAAGTTTGAAGCTTTCGTTATTGGTGTAACGATAAGTTCATTTTAACAATAAATAACTGAATTAGTTTAAAGTAGCATTGGTAAGTAACACTTTTACTATTCATTTGCAGTAAGCTGAATACATATTTGCTTAACAAACATACATAAAAGCTGTTTATTTAGCAAACAAAAACATGAAATCTGTGTGTTTAGTCAGCCTATCTAAATAAAATTACAACAGAATATAACATTTCACTTTAATAAACTACTTAAAATCGATTATTGAAATGAAATTTCTGGTAGGTTTTATGGCCTTCTTTAGTTATCATTGCACGTGCATCGATAAAATATATCAAAATCTCACTAACTTCAAAAGGCTATTCAAAGAAACTTTTCGCGAAAAATCGTTATAAATGTATCTACATTTTGCATACGTTAGAAAAGTTAGAACAGTAAAGAAAAAAGCTAGACCTAAACATTCCCAAAAATTCTATTCACATGAATTCACAAAAACTGAACCACAAAAAAACAACATTATTTTAATACTCAACTTGACGTAATCTAGTTATTCAACTCTTGCTCACCTGTTCGCGGAACAACGTTTGTTCTTGCGTGTAGGGCCACTTGCATGTTTGCTATCTTGAAGTGAGCAATCAAAGACGTTACCCCAATCTCGTACAGACCTGCGATGGTTGACGTCCAGTTCCCAGTATCGACGGGACCAACTGCAATATTGTACAGAGTTGAGGATGCAATCACTAGCAATTTAATCTATAAATCTTTTCGAATGTGCGTACAGTGTAGATCTCAATCAGTCGGCTGTTTTAAGTTTGTTGTAATATTTCGTTTCTGAAGCGCATTGTTAATTTTGTTCTTGAAATTGCTTAGGTAAGAAATTGTGCATCACACACACTCACAAATAAAATGTTAAGATCAAACAATAAAGTCATTTACGCAGGGTTCATATTTGCATTTTTTTAAAGAATTCCATCGTGTTAGATAATGAAATTAAAATAACAATGTAGTAAGTATGATAATTCATATACATATTTGACATTAAATTACACTTGTTTAACGATCCAAAATTATTGCCATTTTTATAATTTTGGTTTAAACTAGGACGCTATGATGTTGTTACTTTATAACAGTATACACAACCTATGACTTCGGAGTGAGTGAAGGTCGCCCCGCTTGGCTGAATCCAGGGTCCGCACAAGCCTCGTTCCGTCTGTTCTAGCGGACACGAGTGCACGTTGACGTGCCACACACAGCAACTTTTCTTGTCGATGTTTGAGGTAGGACACACTGCGCTCTCACACCAAGTCTTGGCCTCTGCAGCACTCCTTTAATCAAAACCATGTTTAGTCTCTCCAAAATATATTAAGGGGACGTAACACTGTATATTGTTATACGATTACTGCATTATAAGAAAAAAAAATCCCCAAACGTTTCATCTGTATAAAACAGATTCCTCAGGGGTAAATTCACCGAATGCTCATTTTACCATTTAATTAAAAATCGGTGTGCATGTTGTTCTAAGGATAACATATTTCATCTTCGATGAGGTCTTAGGGATGCCAACATGCTCGTTCGGTGGGTAAATTTCGAGAAGTGGACTTTAAAAGATATTTGAGTAAAAATTTCATACCTGAAACCAGAGATTTTTATGATATGCTAGCCAAGGGAAACCCACATGACAACGCTGTAGCTTGAAAATTCTTGTAACACAAGTGTTAATAGTGTACAATTATAATTTATTCATGATGCTTTTTGAAAAGGCCTACAATAGGCATATAATCAAACTCACATAAATGGTATTTAAATAATTTAAGGCGAAAAACTGATTCCACAGTAACCCCATCAGTTAAATGATATTGTAAACGAGTAGATAGATAATGATAGAGATGTAATGATAAACAAATTCTTACGTAATATTGCCAATACCATCAAAGTAATTGTTACTAAACGCCCATGTGTAAAAGTTGTCGCTGATAATGAGTTCATAGGTAACTTGAAATGTTTCCTGAGCTTTTATCGTATCACTCAGTTCTGTTATCCACCTGACAGTGATGCCTGAAGAATATTAAGACACAACAATTAATTTATAAGTCAACAATTTACCGCGGCTGTTAAAAATTACTTATTTCGTAAGACCAACGAGTACTTAATATAAGCTGGTATCTAATTACATTCAAACATGTAATAAGCAGCCCCAAGGGAGTGAAAAAAACAGATCCTTACATGTAACACAGGTGGCTGTTTAAGACAGGTAAAATTTAGAACGAAATGTCAGTGTCAAACATATTCAAACTGGTTGTTTGAGTGAGGTTGTTGCTGAAAGAGGTGGCTGCTAAGACAGGGTCAACTGAAGTTTAAAATGTTTGGGACGCCGGGGTTTAAAGCGGGGTCATCCGAACTTACCTTCACATGATATGGTAGCCGTGTTAGTAGGTCCAGCAGTCAGATCCCAGCAGTGGAATACATCATTGTCCAGCTCGTGCCAACCACATACGAACACTGCATGCAACAACTGCAACAATAAGACAGGTCACTGAAGACATTACAAATTCTTCAGCGTTTTTTACTAGATAGATAGTCTTTATTCCTCCAAGAGAAGAGCAGTACATAAATTAAACAAACAAAAATATACACAAATACAATGTCACACATAATATACAAAAGACGCGCAAACAAAACACACACACACACAAAAACATTTCAAACTTATAAATGGAAATGTATATAAAATACAAAAAGACAACATTATAATATACAGACGAAATATAGAATTAACAAATACACCACTCGGTAAATTCAGTCACAAAGTATTAAGATCTGGGCTTACCCGAAACGAAATGGTAAGAGAGATCTTGTGGAGTGGACTTGATTATTTTCAATACTTTTTTTTTCGGTATTACAGTACTAAGACCCCACAATTTGATCTGTGCTTACCCGAAACGAAATGGTAAGAGAGATTTCGTGGAATATACACGCACATATGCATCTAATAAAATGTGTTAATTACATTATAATATTATATATTATAATTTAGTATTTTTGCACTCTTTCTATTTGATAAAATAAACTCTTACACATATAATGTAGGAAGCGAACTATTAATTTAAAACAGTTAACTCGTGTGAGATTATCGAGATCAAAACTTACAAGACCTGATATTAATTCAATAACCTGATTTCTTGGGGTCATCTCGCAAAACTTTTCAAAATATTTATCACCAATATAGCTATGCATGTGTTTCCAAAGATTGTATCGGAGACTATCGTTGCTTACACAAAACAATACAAGATGCTCGGATATTGAAGCAGTACATATTTTACACTTTGAGCAGTAAGAGTCGAAAATTTCAAATCACTGGAAAATACTTTTGAAAGAATAATAACTACAGTTCGGCAAAATGGGAGATAATATCTGTATAACTCGCAAAAGCGCCAAGCATTACACAGTATAATTTCGTTGTGGATACTGTAGAACTCACAAAGTTTGTTATCAAGTAATATGTTATTTGTAAATTCAAATGTAGCCTTGGTCGCAATGCTTTTCTTTACTATATTTTTCCAACATGGCAACTTTGGAAAAACCGCGTCCTGCAAATAACTTTTAAAGTGATTCATCAGATCATATTGGCCAAATATGCGATATATGTCAGATATGAAACCTCGAGATTTTCTTGGCTCTGACATAAAATCAGTGAGCCGGTGAACAGAAAGAACTTTAGCTGTTTTCCTGTTATCAAGGTGGCATAACTGGCCGAAAAATAAAAGTTTACGTTTATCTATTTCATATTTAATTGGATAAAGGCCTATGCAGCTTAACGCTATATCTGTTCTAGTTGATTGCGGCATAGACTGCATATATTTTATGCATTGCCTATGAATCTTTTCTAAAGAGAGCAGTTGAGTGTCCGTGATATTACACCACAATTGAGCGGTCTAATGTTTATGCATTGCCAAAATATTGATATAATTGCTTAGTCGTTTGTTTCCGTTTTCAAATTGAAAATCCATTTTCGTCCTAAAATATTATCATTATTAAACGTCATTCTTAAAACGTACAACTCTAATGACTTGTTTTTAAGCGAGAAAACAAGCAACGACAAAAGAGATGATATCAATCATATACCATATCTACACGCGGAGTTGATGTTGGTACTTTTTTAAATAGAGGATGATGCCATAAGAGTCCTCTATTTGAATAAGAGTAGAATCTAAACCAAATTTGCATATGTCATGTTAAGCGGTAGTGTGTTTATTTTACAGTTGCCGCTTATCTCAAGGGGAAAAGAGTGTTTTTAGATATTCTAGTTGGCCAATTAGACGGTTGCAATGCGTCAAGTTTAAAGCAAATACTTTTTAATATCCTTCTCGCTTCTAACAAAATGTTTAATTGTACTTGAATTTATAATTAATATAATATTGATGTTCGAAGTGTCAAGATTTTATTCAATCACTCAAATATATGAGCACAAAATAATGTAATGTACAAAATATATATGGCAAAGAAATAAATGACGTGACTAAAGGAATTAAATCAAAACAAATACATTTTTACGAAAAAAACAAAACAACGTTTATTAAAACAACAACAACAACAAAACAACATTTTGCTGAATTCATAAAACAACCCTCGTTAGTTCATTAGCTTTTTTATTTCACAACATGTAGTCTTGTATTATGACAACTTTTAAACAATTTCTTTCGTTTATCAGACAATTCTGGCATTAAATAACACCGATACGCATTGTCGGCAGTAAAATAACACAAACTTTAAACGGCGTTTTGTTCCGTAGGCCGGTATTAATAGGGAGTTCTGATTTCTTTTGCGAAATTTTGCAATATGTTGCAAATAAATATTTGGTATTGTATTTAGATATTGTTTTCTTTAAACATTATGTGAACTTTATAACGCACCATTTTACTTTTCAAACATATGAGTGCAAGCATATAAATTCAAACGCTTATTACACCCACTCATAATAGAGCACGGAATTTCAGATTACCACCCTTTTTTTAAGTTTGGATGGAACTGCCGATTTAAAACAATGAAATAACTATTTGGAAAGTTTCTTAAATGATACTAGAAAATGCTAATGTTTACTGCAACAAAATCTAATTAGATTTGTTGGGCAACTATAATTTTTGTTCAGAAAAAGTGGTCAAACTGCGCACTAACGCAAATATGTCCGTCGACAGTTATCTCTTTTTTCATTGGTATATAAAAATAAACTTCGCATAGTTCCGTCAACTTCAAAGAAAAATAACATCTGTGCCCAAGGTTATAAAACTGAGCATGGAAGCCAGTCTCAAATCTCAAGCATCTGATTGGCTGAAATGGCGACCAGTCGCCATTTCAGCCAATCAGATTCTTGAGATTTGAGAATGCTTTCCAATCTCAGCTTAATAACCTTCAGCCCTGTGGTTTCAAATGCACTTTTTACAATGATCAATAATAATTGTCACTATAACAAACAAATATTGGGCAAAATAGCCATCATCAAGCGGACATGGGCTTTTAACTTACAACTAAATAAACAAAAATCATTATTAAATATCCGTTTCAAAGGCAGTGAAAAACGCTGGAGTGCCCCGTAGCCAATTAAGAACTTTGCTACGATTTTACTAGGAAGAGCCTATAATATTTAAAGCTCTTGATTTATCGAATATGTAGGAAGCTTGCTATGAAAGAATAGACGTAAAGGAAGCAGGGCACTTTCAAGAGCTCTTGAGAATAACCGTTGCATGTACGGCAGTATAATAATAATTAGTGACCATCATAAGAAGAAATCAATCATACGTGGTCCGCCGGGAGCAAATCGGTGACCAACTGAACTTTCTGCCCTGCAATGTTATTATCAATAATAAGTTAACCTAATCTTGTATATTTCAATTACAGAATTAAGATATTTAGTCGAATGGAAAAAATATTATGATATTATTTTTCAAAAAATTAAATACTTGTCTTTTATGACATACATAAAACCATAACTGTTTATAAAATCCATTAATTAATCTCAATTAAATTTAACTGGTCACCATGACTTACGCACGATTAAATGATTAACTCAGTAAGTGCCTGCTCCACTTAGTTGGATAATGTTAAATTAGCATTTACAAACTTAATCCGCCCTAGTAAACATTGACCTTACCAAAACAAAAGCATCAAAATAAAAGCGCTTTGTATTTTATATCCGAACGTTGGTAAAATTTAAAAAAATTCATACATCGTTATTGATAAAATTTTGCAATCTGCATACATTTCCGGGATTTCTTTGTCGTTGACTAATGAGGTTGTCAATTAACTAATACAGTTTACTGCTTTTTAAAAGTTCTGATGTTTGTTTGATTAAACCTCATCAATAGCTTAATTAAGTTCATGCCAATTCGACATTTTCTTACATTACATGTAGTTAGTTAAGTGTATTGAACAGATACTTTTTTTGGAAAAAGAAAATTAATAACCTATAGCGTGATTTAGTTTGGAAATTGAAGACTTTTAACATGTTTAACTCTATATTGTTTTCATTAAGCAGGTTAAAATAGGTTTTGACAAAATTAATAACAATTTCAAATTAGTTAACCTAATAGTTTAATTTAAGAAACGCCTTTCGCTAATGAAAATGCATTTTACGCCGGGTTCTATTTTTGACTGAATAATAGTCCGTGAAACGCCTGATAACGCAACGCTAGATTTTCGTTTAAAAGAACTATTCCAACGAATCGAACCGTCTCCAAGTAGACTATGGCGATTTCTCAAACACCCAAAGCAATTATTTCAAGATTGTTCAAAAAAATTGAAAAAAAAAAACAAACAATAATATCGCGACAACAACAATAACAACAGCAACAGCAAAACATCGGCGAGATATTGAAAAGTAACTTGAGGAAAGTAATATTTCACGAATTACGCTCCTCGGGATCTTTATGCATCAGCGGACGCTCTTTTTAGGGCATTACGCTCACTGTGGATTTTTTAGGGCATTGCGCTCACTGTGGAGCTTTTTAGGGCATTGCGCTCACTGTGGAGCTTTTTAGGGCATTGTGCTCACTGTGGAGGTTTTTAGGGCATTGCGCTCACTGTGGAGGTTTTTAGGGCATTGTGCTCACTGTGGAGCTTTTTAGGGCATTGCGCTCACTGTGGAGCTTTTTAGGACATTGCGCTCACTGTGGAGCTTTTTAGGGCATTACGCTCACTGTGGAGCTTTTTAGGACATTGCGCTCACTGTGGAGCTTTTTAGGGCATTGCGCTCACTGTGGAGCTTTTTAGGACATTGCGCTCACTGTGGAGGTTTTTAGGGCATTACGCTCACTGTGGAGCTTTTTAGGGCATTGCGCTCACTGTGGAGGTTTTTAGGGCATTGCGCTCACTGTGGAGCTTTTTAGGGCATTGCGCTCACTGTGGAGGTTTTTAGGGCATTGCGCTCACTGTGGAGCTTTTTAGGGCATTGCGCTCACTGTGGAGCTTTTTAGGGCATTGTGCTCACTGTGGAGCTTTTTAGGGCATTGCGCTCACTGTGGAGCTTTTTAGGGCATTGCGCTCACTGTGGAGCTTTTTAGGGCTTTGCGCTCACTGTGGAGCTTTCGCCAAACTACGAGAAGCGGTTTGTTTTGCAGGCTCTATTTAAATCTTGCATGTGCTCCGTGTCCACATGGGCCCACAACCAGCACGTTTTTGGGGGGATCGGCAATTGGAAGCTAACTTTAGTGATTAAAAAATACGACACCATTGAACGAAATACCGGAGGGCAAAAAATATTAAACACATAAAAACGGTATTTTCAGATTAAATAGAAAATTCGATATACAAATTTTCTTGAGTTTTTGCAAAAAAGGCATTTTTGATTTATTTTAATCTTTTAACCTGGTGTCGTTTCGTTAATTACTTTTTTTGAAATGTTACAAGTCCTTTTGGGTGATTGGAAATTTAGTTTTTTCACTCAATTCTTTCATATATGAGGACAATTTATTTTCTATTTCAGAAGTCCTATTTGCTTTAAAATGTAACATTCAATGTGTTGTCAATACGCTGGTACTGTCACCACACACCTGGACCCAAGTTCATGAAACTGAAAACGGAGACCAGTCACAAATCTTATAATAAGTATCTGATTGGCTGAAATGGCGACTGGTCACCATTTCAACCAGTCAGATGCTTGAGATTTGGGACTGCTCTTATGATTTAGTTTAATGATCTGAAGCCCAGGGCGGACAGAATGGCGTTACAGTTTCAACGATTTTTGGCTTATTTTGAACGGAAATTTGATCTTTTGTCACACTGAATGTTGTGGCTTCGGATAAAAGAGGTTTATTTACTAAGCATATGTAATAAACAATCTGTTGTTAATTATGTCAAAGGAAGATCTATGACCAATTTTTCTCCATATTAATTATGATGAAGACTGAGATAAAGTAATTAGGTTATGTTATTACTTCATATTCCCTTAATATAGTATTAGTTTGTTTTACAAAGCGGATCACATGTGTCCAGCCATCCCTGCACAATACATACCGATTAGTTTTGTCGAGTTGTCTGTTGCATTTAGTAGTGTTGTACTAAAATGTTCACAAGAAAAACACTCACCTTTTTAGCTCATAACGTTTATTAGTAAGAAAGTGGTCTAATGTTTATTGATATAATCGCAAAAGGAAAACAACAACAACAACAACAGCAATCTCAACTATGCCTTATAAAATACTATGCCAAATGAATAATGAGACAATTGGTACAATTACAATCGATCTATCACGTTTCTTAAACTACAAAAAATCAACCCAGATAAACGCAAGTTTTGAAACATTTCAAATTAAAAACTGCAAAGAATGTTTCCATAAGGTCATTTGTGTCATTATAATGTTTGATTAACAGACATCATTAATATTACCATTGTTTTAGTTTTAACCCATTTTTTGTTCCGATAAATTTAATGCAAAGTGAGGATTAGCTCCTTCGGAAAACAATTGTTCATTATAAAATGCAGAATCTCATGCAAGTAAAATTTAAAAATATTTCCCCCAGAAAATCATCTAAATTTATTAACATACATTTATTCACATTTGTAACCAGAATGTCATTTTGTCACCCCTTACTAGGTATCCTGGATTTTCATGCAAATTTGTTCTATTTATTATGTAACATAATCTCATTCGTTAGGGAGATTTAAATACAATCTACACATTGAATTGAAAAATTAGTTTCATTTGAATTTCTCAGAAACAACATTTTGGACATATAACCGGGTGTTACTCAGTGACAATAACAGATCTGGCCACATGAAAATAATAAATTGTCCTAAAAATGTATCTATCTATGAAAAGAAGTCTATACACGAGCTTTTTTTGAAACCAAACATGAATAGAATTATCAGTGTCGGGTCATTACGCATCTATAATAATTACATCTCTAGAAAAATGTAATGTTGGCATGTAAAAAGATAAAAATGGACAGATAATTTCTTTCTTATCCTGTGAAGAAATGAAATATCAGAATTAAAAACATCAAAAACTGTTAATTTAAAAAACAAATTTGTTGCAAATTTAATAATTAAAACACAAAATCAGCTCAGCGCTACATGTCCAATCTAAAAACTAAACATTATGTCAACTATAAAAACTGTATATAAATTAAACGAAATTAATAGAGGATCAATTCTTTCTGTTTTATTTTTCAGTCTACAAACATCGTACTCAAAAAGTTCTCTTTTTTTCAAATGGGGCAGAAGTAATTCCAGCTAAAATCAGGCGATGCTTATTTTTTTTCATAGTTTTTAAATGAAATGAATTCTTCATCCTCTTTAATTGTAAAAAGCTTGAGTAGAGTATATAAATGTATTAAAGAAAATAAACGAAAAAAAAACAACAAATGTGCAAATGTAAGATACTTACGATTGTTTGTACTATCCAAAACATTTTCAGACATATTCCATTTTAAATATTTTTTTATTTCAAATATGCATACAACTTTAATCACAGTAATTGTAAAGAACCTATGCTGACTGAATCATTATTCTCATATCTTAGAATGAGACAAAGCGAGACTCATGTTTCATTGGTTAATTCCAGTTAAATGCCAGTCCATGTGACATCGAACTTCAAGGCATTTTCTAATGAAGTGTTTATATTTATTGTTTGATTATCGAGGATTGACCAGGTAGTCGCACCAGTATTAAATCACGCTAAAATCTGGATTCTTGTGTCTAAAATACTATTGAATGGCAATATTTGCGTTGTCCATTTGAATTTTCCATTTGAACTTTAAAAGCAAAGAAACCCTGACCAACTTAAAATATCAAAACAGCTTTATCAACATCAAAGCCGCAAAGGAGCAATTAATAAATCTTTGGCTGAATGACTGTGCATAAATGTTTTTTTAATAAAACATTTTAATAACCGATTTGTTTGGTGATAAGTGCTTGAACCTCTGAACAATTGAACGTTATTTACACATATATCCAGTACTGGTAGTTTACATATGTGCAATAAGTGACATTTCCAACGACAGTTAAATTGATCAAAGTGTTGACAGTCGGCACCTTGTATACAGTTACACTGTACTTATAACTGCATCTGTATCTGTATTGTTACGACGCTGTGACCACTGCTGGCGTAGTTCGTCGGTGGAGTGCTATGTGGTCAGTCGCGACATGTGAGAGCTGACTTAAAGCTCGCAACTGTCATGGCACATGCTGCGTTGTCTTCTAGGGCGTTCCAGTCGAGTCTTGAATTGTTTTTACTAAGAATGAGCTTCTCTATTACTGTTGCGGACTGTATAGTGTATTATAAAGAGCGTTGTGGGTACATTGTATGCAATAACCTAGACCCGGATCAGTTTAGTTTGATTAGGGTCTTCACTATCAACCATTCAGTCAGAGACTTACTATAATCTTCAATCCTATGGCAAAAATAGACCTTTCGGACCATGAATATTCCCATTTTAATCTGCATCTATGATGATCGAAGTTGATATTCTTTTGTCTCATTGTGCATCACATAATATTATTCTTTTTGTTTTGCTTACATCAGATCAGGTAAAATCTACGATTCATAAGGTGTGTCGTTGTTTCGCCAACATAATGCGAGATCGCGAAACCACGATGCGACATCACGAAATTACGGTGAGAAGACGCGATATGAACGATATCCTAACCTTTATTGGCAGGGATCTTGAAACCACCCACTTTTAAACTGGCCGAAATGTTAAACAAAATTATTTTAAGAAGTACTATTAGTAGGGTATAATGGGGGGATAAAATAACCACTTTGGGCAAAGAACCACAATGGGCTAAGAACCACAATGGGCTAAGAACCACAATGGGCTAAGAACCACGGGCTAAGAACCACGGACAAAGAACCACGGGCAAAGAACCATGGGCAAAGAACCAGGTCGTTAGGCAATCATCCTTGAGATCAGGTGTCTTGTTCTACATGTAACAACTCGTTTTGCATATTGAATTTCATTTCTGAAACCCTCGCAGACTTTCAGGAATCTTGGTGCCCATCGAGATAATGAGATTTTTTATTTCTAAGGGCCCTACCCAGTATAAATCACTAGTCCGCGACCATTTCTAAGACCCTCGCAGACTTCCAGGAATCTTGGTGCCATTCAAGAAAATGACATTTTCGATACTTAAGAACTCTCCTGAGATGATTGCAATAGTCTGTGACTGTTTCTGAGACCCTCGCAGACTTCCAGGAATATTGGTGCCAATCGAGATAATGACATTTTTAACATCTAAGAGCTCTCCTTAGTAAATATCATTAGTCCGCGACCATTTCTAAGACCCTCGCAGACTTCCAGGAATCTTGGTGCCATTCAAGAAAATGACATTTTTGATATTTAAAAACTCTCCTGAGTCGATTGCAATATTCTGCGACCATTTCTGAGTCTTTCGCAGACTGACAGGAATATTGGTACTAATCGAGATAATGATATCCTTTTTTTTTACTTTTAAGACTCTCCAGTATAATGCGCTAGTCCGCGATCATTTCTATGACCCTCGCAGAAATTATCAGAACCATTGTAAAAGAACCATGAGCAAAGAACCATGGTAAAAGGACCATGAGCAAAGAACCAGAGCAAAGAACCAGTCACCCTTTTCTAAGTGACAGGACAGCTAAGATCCTGGGGCAAAGAACCAGGTCGTTATGCAATCATCCTTGAAATCACGTGTCTTGTTCTATATGTAACAACTCGCTTTGTATAATGAATTTTATTGAGAGTTATATATATTTGTGTATGGTTAAGAACCTGTGACATAGAACCTGAGTCAAAGTACCCGAGGCAAAGAACCTGGGGCAAATAACCAGAGCAAGGAACCAGGGTCATTCTTTTCTACGTGACACAGAGATTCGTCTTTTGCATTTGACAAAGGGCTCCAAATGTCTGCCAAACAACGCTCTGTTAATATCGCTAATAATGCAAGTAAGATAAATCTTACCTAGGAGTTGAAAATTATGATATAGTAATTTTACTTTTTTAAGAACTTTTATTTTATATCTAAGAACATGTATTTCATCATATTAGATAAATATGAATTTAAAAATGTTAAATATGAATTTAAAAATGTTGAACTTTTACACACTTAAGAAATCCAATTATTTATTATACCAACTGCCTCTATACAACCAAATGTCTCGATAAAGTTCTGTTGATCAATTATAGTACACTTTCTTAATTCTTTCATTTTCTTTTCTAATGGATAGGTTTATTACCAACACTGAGTATTATTTTGCTTTTAACATATGAGATTTGAGATGGCAGTGCCGTTTAAACGTTCTTGTTATTCTTTTTATATACCAGTTTAACGCTTATCCACCTTAAGAACAAGAACATCATGATGTGGACGGATAACCTTTTTATACGTTGTCGCTTTGTTTAATATATGGTATTTTGTAAAGTCTATAGCAACCCAAAAATGTGTTTTATTTTTAGTTTCATCAATAATACTGTTGGTGACTGTAAATGAGTAAAACAGGTCAGTATTCATGTGCATGCTTTTAATGGAACCTTATTGTCTATCCGCCCTTCTCACCATCACCAGTCAAATATGTGAGCGTGGGAATAAACCGCATGATTTTTATGACGTTAAATACGACTACCAAATATCCCCCTCCATTTTAAATAAGTCTATCCTCTATCCAGGACACAGGTGTTACGTTAAATAGTACAACTTTTTATATCCTATAAACCCTTATTTTGCTGTAGATTTTAAATAATAAAATGTTGATAGGATTAAAAAGTGCGTTTTCTTAACGTTTCTTTTGTTGTTATATGTACTAAACATGTTAAACAGATTGAGGTACTTTAATGCAATCTACCTCTTTCTCAATAAGGTTAACAAGGTTACTGATGAGTAACCTGTAGTAAACTGTTTCCATTCATGATAGTAGATGTTATCAGTGTTGACTCATTTTCTAGTTTAGTTGTTTTGTGTGTGTCTTTTTACGAAATACGATATAAAGTGGGAACAACGAGTCAGAATGGGATACGCATTTCATTACATTTCTGTTTATTTCAAAATCGCGGCATGATGAAAAATCCGCCCGTGGGTTTTTTTCAACTCCTTATAAAGATTGGCTTCACAGTAATGCATGTTATAACAAGTCCGAACTCTCTGAGCTTTCATTTCACGATATATTATATATCGTGCATATAAAAAGTGTACACTGTAAGTGATATGTTCTTTAGATGAAAAACAATGGAATGATAATTAACAGGAATGTACTGTTTGCCCCAGGATATTTATATAAAAAACATAACCAAAAATATTGAAAACATAATTATGAATATTTTGTGTTAACCATCCCGTCATGCTTATAAAAAGTGTATACTTAAAGTGATATGTTCTTTAGATGAAAAACAACAACCACAATGAAATAATTAACAGGAATATAAAACTGTTTACCAGAGGATGATCAAAAACATAAATGAAGTTGATTAAAAGAATTGAATAAAATGGTTTAACTATTAATCATATAATATCTATATTTAGTGAATCTTTGTGTGCATGCCTGAAAATTTGTTGAGATATACAAACTATAAAACGAAATGTAACAACATGTAAATAAGCTGAAACCTCATATAAAACGTTATTAATTTCTTCAAGACATGTTAGTTAAGAACACCTTTGGTTTAATTATACTATTTATTAACTATGTTATTTATTGACGACAGAATGTTTTAGCATGACGACTGAAAACCGTATGCATTTGCTGAGTTTCTAACCAGTACATGTCAACTTCTTGTTAGCACATACACAACCTATGAGTTAGCATTTACATGTAGATGGAAATATTTATGAGGAAGTTCTAGTATTTATGTTGTCATCACTAACTACTGCTTTTCATGTTTCAAGTAAAATGATGCATTTGACAGTTGCAGCAAAAAGGTATAAATTACTTGTGAAACATTTTTCATAACATATACTGAACAAAAATGTTTTGCAACTTTCTCTATGTTTTGCATAGAAGGGAAATAAAAAAGACAAATGGTAAAATTATGTAGCATGACAGATTTCTAATGTGTTTTTGACAACTTAAAATTTCGTTCGCCGTCTGTGGAATTTCACGAAATTTCTACTTGGATTTCTCTCATCCTAAGAAAGATGATTTGTGAAAACATTACAGCCTATAATCCAATCATTTTCGTCATTCTTTTTCAATCATAATTGATAAAAGCTTCCATTTGCATAAATGATATTATGCTGGGACAATAGTTCTTTCATATTAGGATTGTTTTGTATCACTTGTTAACTTTCGTTGTTTTTAACTGTTAAAAAATGCAAAAGTTGCAAAACATTTTTTTAGTATATATGGATATCATTCCAAAAATGGATTACTTGTGAAAGTTTGTGACGCATATGGATTTAATGCGAAACATATATGGATTTCATATGGAATTTATAAACTCATTAGTATGTTTATATAATAATATGCATTTGACAGTTGCAGCAAACAGTTATAAATTACTGGTGAAACATTTTTCATAACATAAATGGATTTAATTCCAAGTTTACATGGATTACTTTCGAAACTTTGTGATACATATGAATTTAATACGAAACATGGAATACACATGGAATTATAAACTTACTCGAATGTTTGTATAACAATTATTTAATAGAATAGTAAACATAAATATTGGACAGGTTAATGCTTTAGTGGTATTTATGTATTTTAATGATACATCTGTACGATATGTAATTATTGAAACAGCTGCATGACATGGAGCTATTGAACAAACACTTGAGACTTTTATAAAATGAAATATTCACATTATAAATTAAATATGAAAATGAAATTGTCCATTAAGAATACAAATATGAAATGTAATGTGAAACCCAAGATTCAGAGTTAACAGTTATTTAAAATGTTAGAAGATATCAATAATGCATAGCAATACCGAGCATTAATCACAACTGTGGAAAAATAGTACTAGATTGTGTATATTTAATATTTACAGACTAAAAGTTGTAACATATATAGCTCATGGATTTATCGTGTACATAAAATGGGAACATATACAGTCTACAGATCTATCATGCACATAATATGAAATAATCTTCAAATAACTGATTTATCATAATCAAACTATGGATTTATAATATGGAATTATATGAAATAATTTTATAAATTTTCAAAATGTAATACTCTCATGTACAATCATGGTGACTGGAATATTTAAACTGGAACAATGTAAAAATGGATTGTTTATACGAATCACAAGTCAAAATATGCCCAAATAATCAAAATATATTTATATCTTAAAATATTAAAACTGAAAATATTAACAAAAGAACTACAGTCATGAAACTATCATTATGGATTAAAACAACAATTAATATCAAGCACTATGAAAAAACCCGCAGCTTCCAATTGTGTTTGATCATTTCCACGTGACCAAGTTGTAATTTTCTACCACTTTTTCAGATTTGTTTTAAAACACGACATTTTACGCTTGCCTTTAACAAATACTTGTTAAACTTTTACTATATGTTGCCCATGCTGACCAACTATAATCAGTCAGATTGCAGACGTTAACAGATATTTGTTAACAATCATACCAGAATAATCAGTTAGAAATGATGTTAACAAATACTTATTAAACGGCGAACCATATGTTATTCTTGTTAACAATAATTTGTTAAGATCTCCGTTGTTGAAGAACTATCATCAGTCAGATTGCAGACCTTAACAGATACATGTATTAGTTAACAACCGTACCAAAATAATCAGTTGGTCCAGGAAATGATGTTAACAAAAACGTACTGAACTTCGTACGATATGTTAATCTCGTTCGAAATATTTTGTTAAGATCTCCGTTGCTGAAGATTTAACAAATTTTTGTTAACAAATGATAACAGAATCATCAGTTGGAAAGGATGTTGAATGAACATCGGGATGATTATGTTTTATCAATGACTTTAAGATCTCTTTAAATTTGTAAAGAATTTCATCAGACTTTTAAAACACTTGTTACGATATTATCGAATTTCAGGATACTAACTAAACAAATCTCTGTTAGTAACAACTTAACAATGCGAACACTTCAGAAAAGCAAGCAAACTTTCTCGATCTAAATCTGTCCATTGAAAATGGTTATGTCACTACTAAAATTTATGATAAAAGAGATGATTTTAATTTTAATATAGTAATTTTTCCGTTTTTAGACGGCGATGTTCCCCGTGCAACATCTTATGGGGTTTATATCTCACAGCTTGTTCGCTTTTCAAGAGCTTGCAACAATGTTAATGATTTCAATGAACGTAATCTTTGCATTACAGAAAAACTTTTAAAACAAGGTTATCGGTATCACAAATTAAGGAAAACCTTTTGCAAGTTTTATCGCCGATACCCAGATTTAATTCATAAATACAAATGCAGTTTAAAATCACTTTTGCAACAAGGTATTTCACAACCAGTTTTTTATGGAGATTTAATTTATAAACTTAAAAAGATAAAAGGCAGTGTTAATTTCTCCCGGTTATTCGTAAAAACCATCTGTAAATTTAAAAAGAAAGGTTACCAACATGATATTTTACAGCGCTCTGCAGGCCTAGTGATTAACCCTTCTACAGTTGATCATTATGCTTACCTCTTTGATTGCACGACGGTGGCAGGGGTTTAAGAGTTTATGAAGGTTAATGGGGAAATCTTTTCTTAAAAGAACCTAAAAGCTCGATTTGTTTCTTTTATCCCTGTCATCGTGTTCTTGCTGATTTTGCTCCAGATGCTCTGGTCTCGGAAAGATCATTGAGTACCCGCCCTTTGGCTTTGCAATGCTATTAGCTTCTTATGTTTTTATGTTTGTATGCTTTTGCATACAACATTGTTGAGCTGATGGGTGGGTTGGAGTTATTTCACCAAGACAATTTGTACTTGTCTTGTGATACGAGAACCTGTTGGGGCAAGTGTGAGGTTGGTGCACCCTAGAACCTGGTTTAAACCCCCAGTGGCAATTTGATTTGCCACTGACCGTTCCAAGGCGGTAACCCCTCGGGTTCTCATTTTTGTTTTTTGTTAGTGGCGTCCTTTTTGAAACTGATTATTTTATTAACCATGCTCTCTCCACCTCTCTTCTTCTTGACTGTGTGGGGAGGCTGTTTTTTTCTGAATGTGGCAATTCCTGATATGCATATTTCACCTTTCTGTTAAAGTTTATATCTTTCTGCGACAAGGTGATATGAGGAGCCCGGCTTTCTACTAACGTTAACAAGTATCTGTTAACATTAATGCCAAAACCAGTGACTCAGAGACTTCTGTAGAAAGGTTATATTTATGAACGGCATATAAACGTTCGTATTTTTAAAGTTATTCAGATTAAAATTTTAAGAATATTATATAAACTACACAGCTTCAAACCTAAACAAGCTTTAGTTTAAAATTTCAAAACAATATTACATGTAAAAAAATTCAGATTTAATGAAAAATACATAATTATCCAGGTTTAAAAAAACAACAACTGCAACATGCATTTTGGAAAGGAAATAAATAAGCAGCACAGATTAACACATAGAAAATATGTTTAAAACAGGAACAAATTTATATTATATATTATAAACATTTTGAAAAGTATTTGTAATAATTATAATAAGATGATATGATATTAAAATTACTTAATGTTTAGATGAATGCGATTTTAAATCATTCAGAATGAGAGTGTTTTATAATAACAATAATGTTTTTTCATTCACAATGATTTAAAATCGCATTCATCTGTTAGGTATTTTCATATCATCTTTTTAAAAACACAAAATGCATTTAAGTTATTTACTTTAACATTATTTTTTTATTATTTTATGTTTTCAGTTGGTTGCGTCGCAGGAATTGCAGGGCTAGGCACTGTCGCCGTGAATGTGCGGGCTCGCTCCCAGCTACAGACTCTATCATTTATTATTTCCCAAGATTTTACTAACAAAAATCAGGTTTACAGTTACTCAAGATTGAGTATTTTACTACGAACACACAGTTACTTAAAAGTTTTTAAATGTCATAAACACTCCATTTATGATTCGCTTTATCGAACAACTCACTAACAACAGAAGTCTTGTTTAAATATACTCAAGTATTATAATTTATAACGTTGTTAAGTTTAAACTTTGTCCAGTTCATTTTTAAACACTATGTAAAATCCGAAATCTAGAAATCATAGATGTAGATTCCTGGAATTTCACAGCATGAAAGGTGATACCAATAGAATTTTTCTTTCACATCTGCTTGTATTGTTCGAACTATTCCGTTTTTCCAGCTTCAGTAGTTATATACATGTACCTAAAATTAAATATAAAAAGACATGAACGTTAGCAAAAGATGAGATGCAAATAGCCACAGTAAGAAAACACTGTCTCCAAACACAGCGAGGAAGGAGAGAAAAGGGTTCAGCAATGTAATATATTCACTTTTATCATAATAACCTATAACGATGTGCAAAATCAAGAGAATCTAAGGGATTTCCTCATTGAAATGCTCTGTGTAAAATAATTGTGCCGCTGGGTGTTTTTAACAAGGTGCTATGGTGCATCAACCTCACATATGTCCATACAGGCTTTATATGAACAAACAAGTACAAAATGTTTATCAGCGAGTTAAACTCTAATAAACTATTTTTTATTTATTCTTGTTTTTAATGGTCTAAATAAGTTGTTAATAAATTGGCGATGGCTGCTTGAGTGCATTTCTTGTTGTATTAGCCGCTAAACAAATGAGTTTGTTTTTATCCTGCAAAACTTGCATCGCATGGCATGACTTCAGAGGTTGATGTTTTTGTTATTTTATTTATCCTATTGGGAGGAATTTCCGCTCCAGCCTAGACGAATTTTAGCTCGTCATAATTTGCCACTAATTTTGCAAATAATAAATTGACATTTTGGGCAACAAAATAGGAAAACAAACTTTTAAAGCACGTCACGGTTGACAGAATAAATGGTTAACATTATGTGTAAAAATTATGATCAGCACCAAAACCAGAGATTTATTTAAGTTTGAGATGTATATTTTTACAAGATTGATATCTACTTAATTCAGAAAAATCAGTTAAGACCGATATTTACGGTCTTTAAAATTGCGACATACCAAATGAAAAATTACGTATCATCCATGTGTATAATCGGTTGAAACAAAATAGAAATGTTTCAATTTTTATTTTTCCGGCTGTTTTCCATTAGTATTTTTAAAAGTAAAATGTTAATACTGTCAGAAAGTTTAATATCGTTTGCTAAGATGAGATTACCAGAAACGGGAAAGCCATGTTTCAAGAAAAAACATATTTCGAATACAGGCTTATACAATGTTATAGTAAAACAAACGCAGAATTATGATTCATTTAATAAATAGGTAGAAATAGCGTTAAAATATAGCAACTTGCAATAAAATTATGTAGTAAAACAATTACATAGATGATAGAGCAGCGCGCGTGATCAACACAATGTGTTATATTCTAACCTTAATTTCACACAAAACATATGAGTTCTAAATATGATAAACAAATAAAAGCCATGCTTTCTTATCTGACCATCAGGAGACCGGTAAAAGCTTAGTAAATTGAGTAATATTAATCAAGGTTAATCGTTTTACTCTAGACAGATCGATAAGTGTATAAGAATTGTAACATTGAGAATAAATACAAAATGAGAAAAAAAAACAACACACAATTACGTTTTTTACAAATTAAGCTTACTGTACTTTCTCAACGTCCTCATCATTGCAAACAACCATATTTTCATTCAAGATAGTGTGCAATTCTTTGAATCATTATTTATTTAGCAAAGGTGGAGAGAAAAGGCAGACATAACATGTCTTTTTTCAAAGTGCATTTATGCTAAAAACCTTTCTTTGTATATGCTAAGGGTCTTGGAAGTGTAAACACTATTTCAAAATTCTGATTTAAGAGTTTAATGGGTAAGTGTACAATCTTATTATTGTGATGTTTGTTAGGAGATTTCTGTTTCATTTCGTTATGACGAACCCCTAGATTTTTCAGGTTTGATTAATATGATAACACAACCTTTCCAAAATTACAAAGATTTGTTACTTTTCTACCGTTTTGTTTTTGCAGAAAATGACACAATTGAAAATGCCAATTAAAACAACAATTTAAAACAACATGTTATTCATCATTAATGAAAAATAGAGCGTGATTTTTGGGGTTTGATTTGCAATACTCCTTTAATGATCTCAACTATTCTATAAATCCGTTGAAAATAATTTGCACGAGTCAGAGTGTTTGAGATATGTTTGCCTGTCTGAATCACTTTTTCGGTGTTTTTTTAGATGTTCATGTCACAGTGTTTTTTTAGATGTATATGACAAATAGAAAATCGCAACAAAACGAATGCGATTTCTTGGAATAATTGTTTTCAGGTGAATTCGACAATTAATGCGACCAGTACACCTCACTTTGTAATTTAATACACCATTAGACTTCAACTGGGCAACTTTATTATTCCTGGGGTGAAGTGTTTAATCGTAATGTCATGATGTAACTGATCAGCTAGCAGATAACAACAAATCCAGGAGATTCGGGGGGGGGGGGCATTTTTTATTTAGATGTTTTCCTCTCTACGTCCTGCGGTATAATTTTGCATAAATAACATGTACTTTACTTTCTCTTTGAGGTTGTAACGGACAATTGTATAAGTGTGCTCCACTCTTCATCAATAATATCATCATTTCATAAATCGAAAAACACTGCAACTTTATAAGTAACAAATTCAAGGATAAATTTAGACATGTTAGCCTGTATGTTACAATTGTCCTTTTTCCAACACTTTTCTCCACATATACGCCTTTATGGCTAGGCTAACACTGTAGATCTAGAACAGCGGGCACAAGCGTGTCGTATGAGCAGAATCTGCACTGTTCGCTTTTAGTAAAAATGAGCTAAATATTCAAAAAGCTAACAGTGCAGATTCTGCTCATACGACACGCTTGTGCCCGCTGTTCTAGATCTACAGTGTTAGCCTAGCCATAAAGGCGTATATGTGGAGAAAAGTGTTGGAAAAAGGACAATTGTAACATACAGGCTAACATGTCTAAATTTATCCTTGAATTTGTTACTTATAAAGTTGCAGTGTTTTTCGATTTATGAAATGATGATATTATTGATGAAGAGTGGAGCACACTTATACAATTGTCCGTTACAACCTCAAAGAGAAAGTAAAGTACATGTTATTTATGCAAAATTATACCGCAGGACGTAGAGAGGAAAACATCTAAATAAAAAATGCCCCCCCCCCCCCCCGAATCTCCTGGATTTGTTGTTATCTGCTAGCTGATCAGTTACATCATGACATTACGATTAAACACTTCACCCCAGGAATAATAAAGTTGCCCAGTTGAAGTCTAATGGTGTATTAAATTACAAAGTGAGGTGTACTGGTCGCATTAATTGTCGAATTCACCTGAAAACAATTATTCCAAGAAATCGCATTCGTTTTGTTGCGATTTTCTATTTGTCATATACATCTAAAAAAACACTGTGACATGAACATCTAAAAAAACACCGAAAAAGTGATTCAGACAGGCAAACATATCTCAAACACTCTGACTCGTGCAAATTATTTTCAACGGATTTATAGAATAGTTGAGATCATTAAAGGAGTATTGCAAATCAAACCCCAAAAATCACGCTCTATTTTTCATTAATGATGAATAACATGTTGTTTTAAATTGTTGTTTTAATTGGCATTTTCAATTGTGTCATTTTCTGCAAAAACAAAACGGTAGAAAAGTAACAAATCTTTGTAATTTTGGAAAGGTTGTGTTATCATATTAATCAAACCTGAAAAATCTAGGGGTTCGTCATAACGAAATGAAACAGAAATCTCCTAACAAACATCACAATAATAAGATTGTACACTTACCCATTAAACTCTTAAATCAGAATTTTGAAATAGTGTTTACACTTCCAAGACCCTTAGCATATACAAAGAAAGGTTTTTAGCATAAATGCACTTTGAAAAAAGACATGTTATGTCTGCCTTTTCTCTCCACCTTTGCTAAATAAATAATGATTCAAAGAATTGCACACTATCTTGAATGAAAATATGGTTGTTTGCAATGATGAGGACGTTGAGAAAGTACAGTAAGCTTAATTTGTAAAAAACGTAATTGTGTGTTGTTTTTTTTCTCATTTTGTATTTATTCTCAATGTTACAATTCTTATACACTTATCGATCTGTCTAGAGTAAAACGATTAACCTTGATTAATATTACTCAATTTACTAAGCTTTTACCGGTCTCCTGATGGTCAGATAAGAAAGCATGGCTTTTATTTGTTTATCATATTTAGAACTCATATGTTTTGTGTGAAATTAAGGTTAGAATATAACACATTGTGTTGATCACGCGCGCTGCTCTATCATCTATGTAATTGTTTTACTACATAATTTTATTGCAAGTTGCTATATTTTAACGCTATTTCTACCTATTTATTAAATGAATCATAATTCTGCGTTTGTTTTACTATAACATTGTATAAGCCTGTATTCGAAATATGTTTTTTCTTGAAACATGGCTTTCCCGTTTCTGGTAATCTCATCTTAGCAAACGATATTAAACTTTCTGACAGTATTAACATTTTACTTTTAAAAATACTAATGGAAAACAGCCGGAAAAATAAAAATTGAAACATTTCTATTTTGTTTCAACCGATTATACACATGGATGATACGTAATTTTTCATTTGGTATGTCGCAATTTTAAAGACCGTAAATATCGGTCTTAACTGATTTTTCTGAATTAAGTAGATATCAATCTTGTAAAAATATACATCTCAAACTTAAATAAATCTCTGGTTTTGGTGCTGATCATAATTTTTACACATAATGTTAACCATTTATTCTGTCAACCGTGACGTGCTTTAAAAGTTTGTTTTCCTATTTTGTTGCCCAAAATGTCAATTTATTATTTGCAAAATTAGTGGCAAATTATGACGAGCTAAAATTCGTCTAGGCTGGAGCGGAAATTCCTCCCAATAGGATAAATAAAATAACAAAAACATCAACCTCTGAAGTCATGCCATGCGATGCAAGTTTTGCAGGATAAAAACAAACTCATTTGTTTAGCGGCTAATACAACAAGAAATGCACTCAAGCAGCCATCGCCAATTTATTAACAACTTATTTAGACCATTAAAAACAAGAATAAATAAAAAATAGTTTATTAGAGTTTAACTCGCTGATAAACATTTTGTACTTGTTTGTTCATATAAAGCCTGTATGGACATATGTGAGGTTGATGCACCATAGCACCTTGTTAAAAACACCCAGCGGCACAATTATTTTACACAGAGCATTTCAATGAGGAAATCCCTTAGATTCTCTTGATTTTGCACATCGTTATAGGTTATTATGATAAAAGTGAATATATTACATTGCTGAACCCTTTTCTCTCCTTCCTCGCTGTGTTTGGAGACAGTGTTTTCTTACTGTGGCTATTTGCATCTCATCTTTTGCTAACGTTCATGTCTTTTTATATTTAATTTTAGGTACATGTATATTACTACTGAAGCTGGAAAAACGGAATAGTTCGAACAATACAAGCAGATGTGAAAGAAAAATTCTATTGGTATCACCTTTCATGCTGTGAAATTCCAGGAATCTACATCTATGATTTCTAGATTTCGGATTTTACATAGTGTTTAAAAATGAACTGGACAAAGTTTAAACTTAACAACGTTATAAATTATAATACTTGAGTATATTTAAACAAGACTTCTGTTGTTAGTGAGTTGTTCGATAAAGCGAATCATAAATGGAGTGTTTATGACATTTAAAAACTTTTAAGTAACTGTGTGTTCGTAGTAAAATACTCAATCTTGAGTAACTGTAAACCTGATTTTTGTTAGTAAAATCTTGGGAAATAATAAATGATAGAGTCTGTAGCTGGGAGCGAGCCCGCACATTCACGGCGACAGTGCCTAGCCCTGCAATTCCTGCGACGCAACCAACTGAAAACATAAAATAATAAAAAAATAATGTTAAAGTAAATAACTTAAATGCATTTTGTGTTTTTAAAAAGATGATATGAAAATACCTAACAGATGAATGCGATTTTAAATCATTGTGAATGAAAAAACATTATTGTTATTATAAAACACTCTCATTCTGAATGATTTAAAATCGCATTCATCTAAACATTAAGTAATTTTAATATCATATCATCTTATTATAATTATTACAAATACTTTTTCAAAATGTTTATAATATATAATATAAATTTGTTCCTGTTTTAAACATATTTTCTATGTTTGTTAATCTGTGCTGCTTATTTATTTCCTTTCCAAAATGCATGTTGCAGTTGTTGTTTTTTTAAACCTGGATAATTATGTATTTTTCATTAAATCTGAATTTTTTTACATGTAATATTGTTTTGAAATTTTAAACTAAAGCTTGTTTAGGTTTGAAGCTGTGTAGTTTATATAATATTCTTAAAATTTTAATCTGAATAACTTTAAAAATACGAACGTTTATATGCCGTTCATAAATATAACCTTTCTACAGAAGTCTCTGAGTCACTGGTTTTGGCATTAATGTTAACAGATACTTGTTAACGTTAGTAGAAAGCCGGGCTCCTCATATCACCTTGTCGCAGAAAGATATAAACTTTAACAGAGATTTGTTTAGTTAGTATCCTGAAATTCGATAATATCGTAACAAGTGTTTTAAAAGTCTGATGAAATTCTTTACAAATTTAAAGAGATCTTAAAGTCATTGATAAAACATAATCATCCCGATGTTCATTCAACATCCTTTCCAACTGATGATTCTGTTATCATTTGTTAACAAAAATTTGTTAAATCTTCAGCAACGGAGATCTTAACAAAATATTTCGAACGAGATTAACATATCGTACGAAGTTCAGTACGTTTTTGTTAACATCATTTCCTGGACCAACTGATTATTTTGGTACGGTTGTTAACTAATACATGTATCTGTTAAGGTCTGCAATCTGACTGATGATAGTTCTTCAACAACGGAGATCTTAACAAATTATTGTTAACAAGAATAACATATGGTTCGCCGTTTAATAAGTATTTGTTAACATCATTTCTAACTGATTATTCTGGTATGATTGTTAACAAATATCTGTTAACGTCTGCAATCTGACTGATTATAGTTGGTCAGCATGGGCAACATATAGTAAAAGTTTAACAAGTATTTGTTAAAGGCAAGCGTAAAATGTCGTGTTTTAAAACAAATCTGAAAAAGTGGTAGAAAATTACAACTTGGTCACGTGGAAATGATCAAACACAATTGGAAGCTGCGGGTTTTTTTCATAGTGCTTGATATTAATTGTTGTTTTAATCCATAATGATAGTTTCATGACTGTAGTTCTTTTGTTAATATTTTCAGTTTTAATATTTTAAGATATAAATATATTTTGATTATTTGGGCATATTTTGACTTGTGATTCGTATAAACAATCCATTTTTACATTGTTCCAGTTTAAATATTCCAGTCACCATGATTGTACATGAGAGTATTACATTTTGAAAATTTATAAAATTATTTCATATAATTCCATATTATAAATCCATAGTTTGATTATGATAAATCAGTTATTTGAAGATTATTTCATATTATGTGCATGATAGATCTGTAGACTGTATATGTTCCCATTTTATGTACACGATAAATCCATGAGCTATATATGTTACAACTTTTAGTCTGTAAATATTAAATATACACAATCTAGTACTATTTTTCCACAGTTGTGATTAATGCTCGGTATTGCTATGCATTATTGATATCTTCTAACATTTTAAATAACTGTTAACTCTGAATCTTGGGTTTCACATTACATTTCATATTTGTATTCTTAATGGACAATTTCATTTTCATATTTAATTTATAATGTGAATATTTCATTTTATAAAAGTCTCAAGTGTTTGTTCAATAGCTCCATGTCATGCAGCTGTTTCAATAATTACATATCGTACAGATGTATCATTAAAATACATAAATACCACTAAAGCATTAACCTGTCCAATATTTATGTTTACTATTCTATTAAATAATTGTTATACAAACATTCGAGTAAGTTTATAATTCCATGTGTATTCCATGTTTCGTATTAAATTCATATGTATCACAAAGTTTCGAAAGTAATCCATGTAAACTTGGAATTAAATCCATTTATGTTATGAAAAATGTTTCACCAGTAATTTATAACTGTTTGCTGCAACTGTCAAATGCATATTATTATATAAACATACTAATGAGTTTATAAATTCCATATGAAATCCATATATGTTTCGCATTAAATCCATATGCGTCACAAACTTTCACAAGTAATCCATTTTTGGAATGATATCCATATATACTAAAAAAATGTTTTGCAACTTTTGCATTTTTTAACAGTTAAAAACAACGAAAGTTAACAAGTGATACAAAACAATCCTAATATGAAAGAACTATTGTCCCAGCATAATATCATTTATGCAAATGGAAGCTTTTATCAATTATGATTGAAAAAGAATGACGAAAATGATTGGATTATAGGCTGTAATGTTTTCACAAATCATCTTTCTTAGGATGAGAGAAATCCAAGTAGAAATTTCGTGAAATTCCACAGACGGCGAACGAAATTTTAAGTTGTCAAAAACACATTAGAAATCTGTCATGCTACATAATTTTATGTTTACATTGTGTCTCTGTTATGGATTTAATAAAAGCATATGTTTTTGTACCATTTGTCTTTTTTATTTCCCTTCTATGCAAAACATAGAGAAAGTTGCAAAACATTTTTGTTCAGTATATGTTATGAAAAATGTTTCACAAGTAATTTATACCTTTTTGCTGCAACTGTCAAATGCATCATTTTACTTGAAACATGAAAAGCAGTAGTTAGTGATGACAACATAAATACTAGAACTTCCTCATAAATATTTCCATCTACATGTAAATGCTAACTCATAGGTTGTGTATGTGCTAACAAGAAGTTGACATGTACTGGTTAGAAACTCAGCAAATGCATACGGTTTTCAGTCGTCATGCTAAAACATTCTGTCGTCAATAAATAACATAGTTAATAAATAGTATAATTAAACCAAAGGTGTTCTTAACTAACATGTCTTGAAGAAATTAATAACGTTTTATATGAGGTTTCAGCTTATTTACATGTTGTTACATTTCGTTTTATAGTTTGTATATCTCAACAAATTTTCAGGCATGCACACAAAGATTCACTAAATATAGATATTATATGATTAATAGTTAAACCATTTTATTCAATTCTTTTAATCAACTTCATTTATGTTTTTGATCATCCTCTGGTAAACAGTTTTATATTCCTGTTAATTATTTCATTGTGGTTGTTGTTTTTCATCTAAAGAACATATCACTTTAAGTATACACTTTTTATAAGCATGACGGGATGGTTAACACAAAATATTCATAATTATGTTTTCAATATTTTTGGTTATGTTTTTTATATAAATATCCTGGGGCAAACAGTACATTCCTGTTAATTATCATTCCATTGTTTTTCATCTAAAGAACATATCACTTACAGTGTACACTTTTTATATGCACGATATATAATATATCGTGAAATGAAAGCTCAGAGAGTTCGGACTTGTTATAACATGCATTACTGTGAAGCCAATCTTTATAAGGAGTTGAAAAAAACCCACGGGCGGATTTTTCATCATGCCGCGATTTTGAAATAAACAGAAATGTAATGAAATGCGTATCCCATTCTGACTCGTTGTTCCCACTTTATATCGTATTTCGTAAAAAGACACACACAAAACAACTAAACTAGAAAATGAGTCAACACTGATAACATCTACTATCATGAATGGAAACAGTTTACTACAGGTTACTCATCAGTAACCTTGTTAACCTTATTGAGAAAGAGGTAGATTGCATTAAAGTACCTCAGTCTGTTTAACATGTTTAGTACATATAACAACAAAAGAAACGTTAAGAAAACGCACTTTTTAATCCTATCAACATTTTATTATTTAAAATCTACAGCAAAATAAGGGTTTATAGGATATAAAAAGTTGTACTATTTAACGTAACACCTGTGTCCTGGATAGAGGATAGACTTATTTAAAATGGAGGGGGATATTTGGTAGTCGTATTTAACGTCATAAAAATCATGCGGTTTATTCCCACGCTCACATATTTGACTGGTGATGGTGAGAAGGGCGGATAGACAATAAGGTTCCATTAAAAGCATGCACATGAATACTGACCTGTTTTACTCATTTACAGTCACCAACAGTATTATTGATGAAACTAAAAATAAAACACATTTTTGGGTTGCTATAGACTTTACAAAATACCATATATTAAACAAAGCGACAACGTATAAAAAGGTTATCCGTCCACATCATGATGTTCTTGTTCTTAAGGTGGATAAGCGTTAAACTGGTATATAAAAAGAATAACAAGAACGTTTAAACGGCACTGCCATCTCGAATCTCATATGTTAAAAGCAAAATAATACTCAGTGTTGGTAATAAACCTATCCATTAGAAAAGAAAATGAAAGAATTAAGAAAGTGTACTATAATTGATCAACAGAACTTTATCGAGACATTTGGTTGTATAGAGGCAGTTGGTATAATAAATAATTGGATTTCTTAAGTGTGTAAAAGTTCAACATTTTTAAATTCATATTTAACATTTTTAAATTCATATTTATCTAATATGATGAAATACATGTTCTTAGATATAAAATAAAAGTTCTTAAAAAAGTAAAATTACTATATCATAATTTTCAACTCCTAGGTAAGATTTATCTTACTTGCATTATTAGCGATATTAACAGAGCGTTGTTTGGCAGACATTTGGAGCCCTTTGTCAAATGCAAAAGACGAATCTCTGTGTCACGTAGAAAAGAATGACCCTGGTTCCTTGCTCTGGTTATTTGCCCCAGGTTCTTTGCCTCGGGTACTTTGACTCAGGTTCTATGTCACAGGTTCTTAACCATACACAAATATATATAACTCTCAATAAAATTCATTATACAAAACGAGTTGTTACATATAGAACAAGACACGTGATTTCAAGGATGATTGCATAACGACCTGGTTCTTTGCCCCAGGATCTTAGCTGTCCTGTCACTTAGAAAAGGGTGACTGGTTCTTTGCTCTGGTTCTTTGCTCATGGTCCTTTTACCATGGTTCTTTGCTCATGGTTCTTTTACAATGGTTCTGATAATTTCTGCGAGGGTCATAGAAATGATCGCGGACTAGCGCATTATACTGGAGAGTCTTAAAAGTAAAAAAAAAGGATATCATTATCTCGATTAGTACCAATATTCCTGTCAGTCTGCGAAAGACTCAGAAATGGTCGCAGAATATTGCAATCGACTCAGGAGAGTTTTTAAATATCAAAAATGTCATTTTCTTGAATGGCACCAAGATTCCTGGAAGTCTGCGAGGGTCTTAGAAATGGTCGCGGACTAATGATATTTACTAAGGAGAGCTCTTAGATGTTAAAAATGTCATTATCTCGATTGGCACCAATATTCCTGGAAGTCTGCGAGGGTCTCAGAAACAGTCACAGACTATTGCAATCATCTCAGGAGAGTTCTTAAGTATCGAAAATGTCATTTTCTTGAATGGCACCAAGATTCCTGGAAGTCTGCGAGGGTCTTAGAAATGGTCGCGGACTAGTGATTTATACTGGGTAGAGCCCTTAGAAATAAAAAATCTCATTATCTCGATTGGCACCAAGATTCCTGAAAGTCTGCGAGGGTTTCAGAAATGAAATTCAATATGCAAAACGAGTTGTTACATGTAGAACAAGACACCTGATCTCAAGGATGATTGCCTAACGACCTGGTTCTTTGCCCATGGTTCTTTGCCCGTGGTTCTTTGGTTGTGGTTCTTTGCCCATGGTTCTTTGCCAGTGGTTCTTTGCCTGTGGTTCTTAGCCCATTGTGGTTCTTAGCCCAATGTGGTAAATTTGATCCCCCATTATACCCTACTGGCAACACCTCTAGACGAGCTATTCCCATGACATCAGTCTACGCGAAAACTTTTTTCCCTTCACAGGACATTGCGACAGGTAAACACCAAAATTTTACCAGTCGCAACAAATTTTTGCCAGTCGCAATTTTGTCGACTGTATTTTGTGCCATCGACATAAAATATTTATTTAAATTGCAGTTGTATTATAAATATATGTATTTACTATATCTAGCTTTAAGTAATAGATATTTTAAAATATTATTTTCATATATTTTAGAATTTTAAAGAATAACAACTGTAACCAAGTACCTTGTGTAATGCCGAAAGGTTGTTAAATGTATTGATATTGTACATTTGCTTATGCCCATGCTTGAAAAAAATATGTCTTATATAAAATTTTCTTACCTACCACTTCTTAAAGCCATAAAACACACCTCTTTTTCAAATGTGCCAAAGTCATCTAGAGATTTTCTTTCATGATAGTGTTGCAATTAACACATAATCAAATTAATTCATAACCCTTCAATGATGGTAAAAGTTTTATCACTACCACCAAAGCAGAGATTAATAATTTGATACGTGCTTTTTTTTTTATTCATTTGTCCCTACAAAAGTCCGAGATCGTAATCTCCTTGCGTCATAATTCAATGATTTTGCATTTACATCGTATCACGAGTGCATCTTAAGACTTAAGCCGAAACCTTAATATATCTGCTTCCGTAATTCTTCAATGAAATCATCGGCAGATCAAAAAGATTAAATATTTATATCAGTTCGTCTAACGTTGTCCACCATGATTGTTTACTACGGCGATTTGAATTATGGGAATTATAGCGACCTTGACCCGAAAGCTTTTCGAATATTTCCGGAAACGTCACGTACTGGGGTTTACATTTAGTGACACACGGATAAAAGCGTGCAGAAAAATCATGATATTTCAGTTAAAAATAGCACTGGACATGAAACTGAAAGTAAATTTTCCAAAAAATGAAGCGGTGCTAGATGTTATTTTGTACCGGACATTGTGTCCGACAATAACAGAAGTTTTCGTCGGTCAACAAGCAAAATTACCGGACATGTCCGGCTGACCGACGGACATTCGCATTGACTGCCATGATTCCAAAAGTGTTTCCCTTCCCATTTCGAACCCCACTTATTGGCTTCCATATCATTTCCGCAATGCGTTTCTTGTAAGAATATTACATCATATTTCTTTTCGTGCAACCAATTAAAAATTAAGTTCCGCTTATTAGGATTCCTTATACCATTAACATTGATTGAACATATAGAAAACATAGTATGTACAATAAGTGGAATTACATTTCAATGTTTAAACATGGTTTTTTGCAGACTTGGTTTTCCTATCCGCAGATGGGAGAGTAGATGAGCTGTCGCCTCTTGTCCGCTTCCTTAAAATCCAGGGCGTTTGATCGCCTAATTCATCCGACTCGCCTTCAATGAGAAATGCGGTCAAGTTGCAGTACAGCCCATCCGCCCCCTCCTCCGAGATATGAAGACCATTAGGATCTCTAGAGTCAAACATGTTCTTCTGAAATTAACCATTCTTATACACAAATAAATCATTGTCAACGAAATGAAACCATTTTTCTTTGCTACAAAAATCTCGAACTGCCAAATTTACAGCTTTAACGGAGTCGTTAAATGCTCGGCCAAATTTTGATGTGCCCATGCGAGGCAGGATACTGGAAAACCCTATGGGAATGTTAGGGTATGTTTCAGAGACCAGTCTCATTGCGTTGACAGCTGATTTGACTATTGCCTCGTTGCCAGCATTACCAATGTCATTGGTGCCTAGATGTATTATAACCGACTTCACTGTTTCGTCGGTTTTTAGATTAACATTGTTAACTAGTAGTTAAATATCATTTAAGAGTTTTCCCAGATAAAGATATGTTCGTGACATCTGAGTCTTTCACATGTAATCTTACGGTGTTAGAGTCAGCAAGAATAATGTGAACTTTTCGTTTGTCAACATATTTTGGCACATCATGCATGGGAGTGTTTTGGAGTTCCGGCAGCTTTGGAAAATCCTTATCACTTAGGGTGCCGGCACTAGAGATGTCGTCCTTTCCCTTCACTTTGTTGGTGCTGAGGGGTTTTGTTGTGGCGGAGTCACATACAGATTCACATTCCAGTACTCTCCTACTATCTTTGTCCTGTTGAGTGGCAAGTCTACCCTCTAGAATTTCATTCGTATATTCCCCATACAACGAAGTGGGACAATCCGCCTGCATATGTCCCTCGTTTCCGCATTGGTGACAAATGATATCACGTGGACATGTTTTACGAATATGCCCGGGACTGTTACAGTTCCAACAGTGCGTGGAGGGTTTAACTATTTCACCATTGTTTACACTGTCATTGTTAATATGACGTTGACCTTTAACGGGACATCGAAACGAGGGATGATCACTTTGGTCACACCATTTGCACGCCGTTCTACTGTTATCTCCGAACACTCTAACGGTGAAACTGCCTATTTGGACTGATGAAGGTAGACGGGGTACACAATTGGCAATTTTTGAATACCTTGTACCATTCTCAATTTGTGAATTTTTTATTTTGCCTCGAACAACGCTGTTTGCCATCATAGAACCAAATCTCAACATACTTTCTATCAGTAGCGAGTCCTCCATTTCGAAAGTAGCATCTTTCAATGTTATATTTGTAAACAAGTTTTCAACATCACTGATATTAATGTGCTGGTTTTTCACACTGAGTCCCTTCAGAATGAGGCTTGTTTTTGTCGCTTGATCAGCCACAGAAATTACACACTTATTTTCAGTGATTTGAATGGCTTTTATCAGGTTTATATCAGTTTTATATTTCAAACTATTAATTACCTCTTCATGTGAAAGTCTTTTCAAAGAATACTTGCCGTTGCTTAGGTTTTGGTGTGGAAGATTATGTTTATGAACAGTAGAAATTGGAAACAACTGAGATTAACCAATTAAACACCATTCAAAGCGTACCTGATGAAATGAAAATATGTTAATGAGAATATAAGCATAAAAAGTGGATACTTTTAATTTTTGTTCAGTATAGTTAAATTAAAGTAAAATTTCACATCTGAGGATAGAGGCAAAATTTTGAGTTTTTCTTTAAATATATTAAAACTTTACCATTAAATTAAAGATAGTACTTTTATTCCTGCGAATCTTTTTCTACTATTTCCTGCAAGAATGAATATAGCCAATATTGACAATGTTCTTGATGCCTTTGCTGGTAGTGAAAGATGATTGTGGAGCTTTTTATTGCTATGTTTTTAGGCCTTCTTCGGTACAAAAATGAAATATGCATATCAGGAATGGCCACATCCAGCATACACAGCCTCCCCACACAGCCAAAAAGTAGAGAGGAAAAGAGAGCATGGTATTACAATAATCAGTTTCAAAATGGACGTCACAAAAAATAACGAAAGTGAGAACCAGAGGGGTTACCGCCTTGGAACGGTCAGTGGCAAAATGCCACTGGGGGTTTAAACCAGGTTCTAGGGTGCACCAACCTCACACTTGCCCCAACAGGTTCTCGTATCACAAAACAAGTACAAATTGTCTTGGTGAAATAACTCAAACCCACCCATCAGCTCAGCTCAACAATGTTGCATACAAAAGCATACAGACATATAAACATAAGAATTTAATAGCATTGCAAAGTCAAAGGGCGGGTACTCAATGATCTTACCGAGACCAGAGCACCTGAAGTAAAATCAGCAAGAATACGACGACACGGATAAAAGAAACATTTTAAGTACATTTTAAGGAAGGTTTGCGGGGTGAGGATGAGTAAAAAGCTTTTCCTAGCCTTTCCTCTTTATCACGTCCTTGTCTCCGTTGTCATGTTTGCATCATCCATAAGAAAGTTAGTGAAAAATTGAAGTATAATGTTTTTGCAAGCAGAACTTAAACAGGAATTTCCAAATTGAGTATTAAAGGGTGATAATTTCAATAATATGCAAGATAGGTAATCTAACCTTACTTAGGTATGCATAATGGTTGAAAAGATTTGTTTATAAAATGTAACATCTATTAATAATTTAAAAGTAGTAATATACGAACTTTTAGTTTCGATGCACACAAAATTTCTTAGTCTAGATAAAAAGTCACAACGTGCAATACTTTTGGATACATGTATAAAATGATTTTGCCTCTAGCTGGCTGGGAGCGAACACGCACCGTCATCGCGACAGCGCTTAGCCCTGTAATTCCGACAACGAAACCAATTGAGCTAAGCGGGACAACCCCCAACAAGATTGATCTGATAACCGTGATATACGTTATTAACACTGCATGACATCGATGACGAATTTTTTTTACTAATAATAGTACTGAATATATGTACGGGGGACGCTTTTACGGCCGCCACACTGCACAAATAGCGTTTATTGTTTCACATACTTTTCTCACATTTGTTTCCAAATCAGAATCATTCTTATCATTTGTCTCTTCAAACCTTTTGCTGTACTTTGCAAGTTTTGTTCTTTTAAGATACTTATTTAAAATTCTGATTCCTAGAATGTGTTTTAAACTATACTAAGTTTGATTACCAGTTCTCAAAGTCAACGTACTTTATTTTGGATTTATTTTGTCTAGCCCAACATTCACCAAATTCATAGTTCTTACATTTCTTCTGCCTAGTCCCAAAATCTCCAAATAAATATACGTCTCTTCTTCTTTTCCATTGTTTTCCTTTTGTCCACAATCTTCAGTCACCGGCCGACTCTTCCCCACTTTTCTTGTGTTTCTTTCTGTGCGGTCCCTAAATGTCCCCAAATGCACTATGTGTTTCTTCTTTTGTTTTATTGTCGTGAAATAATTAATTAATTAATTAATTAAATACTTTTCCTTGTTAATTTGTCCTGTTCCTTTCGATAGTCAATATTTCGAGATCCACTAACCAACTCTTTTTTACTTGTCTTTTTGGGGCCGGGGGGGGGGGGGGGGGGGGGTGACGAAGGAAAAAGATAAAATAAACACAGGGAAAGAAAAAGAGGTATTCAGATGTGTATGTGATGAGTCTACTCCTAGCATTTTTTGCCACGGTCAGAATTTTTTTCTCGATGAATATCGATAAATTTCGTGAATCAAGTGCAAGGTAATCTATTCCTTGTTGTTCCAGCCACAAGCTTAATCTTTTTACCATCATGTTTGCGATGATTTTTGTCCCAGGCCTTTTCTAAACCTTGTCGATTTGAAGGAAAATTAGGTTGGTAAAACCTAAAGATCGTCTTGTTCACATGCATAAAAAGGCCAATTTTTTTATCCAATCACTATTTAACTTTCAACGTATGCACTTGTTAATGAAATAAAAGACTTGTTAAAAACTGGGTCTTCTGAAAAACCAATATAAGGTCACTAGGTCAAATCAAATACAGGAAGTTTATACACGTTCAGTTACAAAATGGTCATCATTTTCTCATTAATCTCGGTAAGAATGTGTAGGGGCAGGTGTAAGATTGGTGCATCCTAGAACTTTTAGCCCCCAAGTTGCAATTTCTTTTGCCACTGTGTTTTTCGTTAATCGTGTGTGGGGTCTATTTTGAAATTGATCATTTTATTACCCATGCCATTTTTTTCTCTGTACTTGTTAGCTGTGTAGGGAGGCTATGTCTTCTGGATGTTGCCATTCCTGCTATGCATTCTTTTTTTCAAAGAATGATGTTGTCCTGGAACAGATGACGATATCATCGGCATCGAGCGAATGTATTTGTGACAACCGTTCATAATTCTAATAAGGCCATGCTCTTTTTCCTCTCTACTTGTTAGCTGTGAAGGAAGGCTGTGAGTTCTGGATGTGGCCGTTCCTGTTACGCATTTTTTTCAAAGAATGATATTGACATGAAACAGTTGACGATATCATCGGCATCGTATTTTTGCCAACCGTTCATGTTATCTCTGACAAAGCGGAATTGTGGGGTATAATTTACATTCAGAGATAGTTCTTGTTGGTGTAGAATAAATAAATAAAATTACTCTTCAAAAAAGTATAATCTTCCTTAAAGAAAATACGAATATTTTATTGCATTAAATATAATTATAGTAAAACAAACATAAAGTGACCAATTATTAAATTTTGGGGCTCGTCACGGGAAAGGGTACCTTCGGATAATTGACATCAATTCGTAAAATGACATCATAAAGTTCAGAAGACGATATTACTATGTATTTACCACGCATTTCGCGGTTAAAATAGCATTATGTTGCCAATATTTCTCACAAAATAAACAAATAATTATCACAAAAAAATTATTGTAAGCTCTTTTCAAATAAAGTAACAACTGAAATGTAAAAACGCACCTTTTCCCGAGGCGCCCCCCCCCCCCCAATAAACCAATCGACATCTTGTTTAAACAATATAAAGTGCATTTTCGTACATAAAAGCTGTGTTAAACAATTGTTAGGAAAGCAGTAGATTACTAGTATCCATTCCATCTCAATGTAACCAATTTGCTTATTTTGCAAATGAAACAAAAAACATCAATTATAAGGAAAAGGCAGTTTATCAATTTAATGTTCGTGAAATTACATTTATTTACTAGTTTTGGATATGTAACAAAAACATAGGAGATTATTCAATGAAATATCACATGAAATACAGTATTTCGTAAAGGTTTCATTTATTGTAACTATGGCATTGGTCGCGTGGGAGATTTTTCACACACTGCTTTACCATTAAAATCACACGGTATATCCGCCCAATTGTATTTCGGGATGAGAGCAATACAACACTCCATGCCCGGGCTCCGACCGTTCGGTTCATCTGCATGAAAATCGAAGAATTGTGCCTCTTGGCCAGTACTGTCGAGTACCCACGTATTGTTTGTGGTGCAAGTGATTCCGATGTAGAAAACAACAGTGACTAAAATGTTGAAAAAAGAAACAAATGTTTTATTGCATAAATTGAGCTTGACATGTAAAATTTCTAAAATAAATCTTTTACCGAGTCCTTTGAATATAATTTTACTGAAATTTAGTTATATTTGTTAAAAAATGTATTTAACTGCTGGCACGATTTTGTCGGTTGGACGAATATATTTTATCTGTAGATTTGTACTTTCTAATAATTAATTGGAGTGGCAATTCTGAGGGTCGTTCACCGTGGGCCAAACAGTAACAGTAATATGTTTTTGCCACTGTTCCGCTTATGTGTGTAAACATGTTGTTCCGTTAATTGCTTTGTTAATTTAACTTTGAAATTTGCCAATTCATTAAAGTATACCGTCGTTTTCTGACGCCCACACCCACGCGCACCCTCACGCATTTTTTGCGTTTAAACTTTATTTTTACTGTTGCGGGATTTTACAGATATACGTCGCGGCCGCGCATTTGATTTATTTAGCAACGTGTCTTTTAACGATGTCTATAAAATAAATGATTATTCTGATTAATGAAATAACAACATCAATATTTTTTAATGTATGAGCGTCAGTGTAATTATTTTGCTGAACTGCAGCCACAGATTTCGTAAAAATGAGAGTGCGCTGTAATCGTTCGATTATATTTAGCAATCAGGTTTGTAGCATTTCTGATATTAACCTGAGTTTTTTGTTTTTATTTGGCTATTTTATTTATTTTCTTATGTTTCAGTGCATATTTCAAAAACATATAAAATATCAACTTCTTGGCCCAAGATCATAAAATACTGAACTTGGAGACCAGACTCAAATCTCAAGCATCTGATTGGCTGAAATGGCGACCAGTTGACGAGTCTATTCTTTTAATAGTAAGGATAGTTCATTAACCAAATGATAAATATGCTCAATGCTGCCAAGTTCTCATGCAAATTACTCTTCAGTTGTTATCGCCAGTACTCTCTAAAAAACTTCAACTTTGAAATTCATTTAGCTCCGCCCACTGAGTTGGTATTGGCATGTAATAAAATTATTAATAAGCTGATCAGTATCTCCATTTCAATCCGTTTACTGGAATGAGCAATAACCTTATGATAAAAACTGTAGCTTTCTTTACCTGGAGCATTTTGCCAAACGAACTGTTTCAAAAACTCGTTTTCCTCACTAGTTTCCACTGTCACCAACTTCCCTCCATCGGATGCACAGCTAGCCTGTATTTATAAAATTAATGAATATAATTTCTCATAAACTATTTTGGACGCTCCCTAGCTTTTTATATACAACCTAAGTTTACTCCAAAAGAACAAAATGAAACAATATCAATTTGTGTTGACGCTTTCTCTCCGAATGCTACGCAACATTGCGGTCTCAAAAATGTGCTTCTTTATTTGCAAGAAAAGATGTTTTCTGATCCCTTATGATACTCTTGCAGATTACCCAATCCGTTTTAACTTTTTTGCATAATGTCCCGTATGTTAGGAAACGCTAAATTTTCGGAATCTGGTTCCTCTTAATCTCTCATTCATTTGATACAGGGGTGTATCCAAAGGAGTTCATTGAGGTAGCTCGCAAGTCGCTGTGGAGCAGCTATATTAATTTTCTCATTAGGGTTTTTGTCACTGAAGTAAAAATCATCAAATAAATACTAGTACCCGAAAACTGCTTGAAAGATTCCATTATAAGGAAAATTAAATTGAAATTTATTGATCATGTTGTCTAATATGAGACTGGAAGTTTAATCAGTTGTTGAAAGTTTGTGCTAAATTGATATTACTTTTAAATAATAAATCTCTTTAAATTCGGTTCGGTCATGAACATATTGTTTCCGCCTTTTCATTTTTAGGAGTGATCTACGAAACAAATGATATCAGAATTTTCAAAGACACAGAATAGATAACGTACGGACAACGAACGGTGAGAAGGTGCAATCATACCTTAGTGGTACTGTAGTTGCCATTCGCTGACAATTTGTAGCAGGAGCTACCCCAAAGTACCCAAGTTGGCTCACAAGCTGAAATAATACTAGTAATAAAAATGATATTATTTCTGTTTCATTATTTCTTTTTATTTTTCAGACTTTTCTGTTATATTATCACATTTCCATTTTATTTTAATCATTTATTGTTACCTTTTTTTCTGACACAGAATTATATCCAGAGTTTATGAAAAAGCAACATATGCATATCAAGGAATCGCCACACTCAAGAAACAAGAAATAATCATCATCACTCATATTTTAAATTATCAGTGATTTTTTGTATTTAAATTAAATTTTCTTCGGCTGATTTAAGCATAACAAACTTTTTTCAAATGAAAGCGAACAGTTCTTTCTCATGTTATTGCCTGGTTTCGAATTTGAGAATTTTTCTGAATTATTATTACGTGTACAGACCACATTGATACATAAGTAAGATAATGTTTTTAGGATTATTTTGCAAATATGCTCGTAAAAAATACAAAGACATCTGCATTGTACTTCCTGACTAAATTCCGGATTTTGCTGTGTAACGAAAATGACATACACACCTTAAACTGATGTACACAGTACGCATTAAATTATAGCATTCTTATTGTTTAAAACAACTTTGCTCTACACATTTCAATGTTTGATAAAATTTATTAAATTTTAAGAAATCAACTATGAACAGTCGAAAGTTTTTTCTTACAAACATATCACTGACATATCGTCTATATAGTTCATGATTCAAATATACTAAGTATAATCTTAATTACCTGGTTGAATTCGGTAATGAAGAATTCCAGAGGCATGGTAGTCTAATGTATTATTTATGAAATTGTTACATCTAAGACATTTGCCGTCTTGGTATAGGGCAGTGAGGCATCTTGTGTCCTTGTAGCAATCCAGCAAACAATCGTAAATGCTATTTGTGTCGGTGATGGGATTGGAAAGACGTAGCATACCGCACGAAAGCGAGCTCACATTATTATTTAGGTCGAACCGTGCCATCTGCAGTGTTTGGGTATTGCATGTCCCCTTGTAGAATGTGAGATAATAAATCATCAAAATTATCAAAGAAGTATCCGTTCGGTGAAGAGAGCGCATATCCTCGACGAATGTAGGCATTTCTGTTTAATATGATATTGGCTCTACCTGGGAGCGAACCCGCACCTTATTCCTCCAATATAAAATATCAGTTCACAGTACCACGGTTATTCTATTATAATTTTTAAATCACTAAACCGCAAGCGCGCAAATTGTCATTTCGCATCGTGATTTGTATCCGTCCGGACCAACAGATGAGGCGCATCTGAACCGCGTGTTAAACGTTTGGTCATATATAATTAAGCTACTCACAAATATAATTAAGCTATACATGGATTATTCTAACTAGTTGTTTTTTATGTTACTTTCATGGTAAATACTAGATCATTTTAAAATGTAAGAAGTTTAATTGGTTCCCTTTGTTTAATATATAATTGACTGATTGTGGATATGTTCTGAAATAATGGGAATCAAGTTATTGACGTTAAAATCCACTTAAAAAGGAACAATGGCACGTTTTCAATTGAAACATTCTAATTTGGGTTTTATTTTCTAGAGAATTTTTATTTGTCATAAATTCCAAACAGTATTAAAACCAAAAAGACAGGTTAATGGAATAAAATGACACTAGAATTGAATAGCTCAAAGAGCATTGTAGGTTTGTAAAAGGTGCCTTTTCAATGGTGGGAACTTCGCTTAATCTGTTCAAACATTGTTATTATCATTATACATTATAATTGTTCATTTCTGAAATATATCCTGCCTATGGTTTTTTATCCGGCTTATAATACTAATTGTGAACAAGAAAAGTATAACACTCACGTGTTATATGTGGACGACATTGATGCTAATGATGTAATGTCCCTGAGCAGAGTTGTGGTTGGATCCATGTGATTGTAGATATGAAGTGAATAGTTGTTTGACCTATGATATGAAATAGAGATCAAGTATAAGTAGTTATATAAGTGGTAAATTTTATTGAATACCACATATGACTGGCAATTATGTGATTATAATTTCTTGAAGAATATCAGCATGAATAAAAAATCCCTGGCTAGAGGGAAGTGGATATTGTCCAAATAAGTTAATCAATGTAGTAAAAACGTTAAATTAGACTAGATATCACAAAAGATAGACATGAGAACTTCTGACATAAGTAGATGTTGCAACAAAATGATACAAAGTAAAAATGTGTTTTGGAATCCACATTAGTAGTAAGAAATCTTTGATCATAATGAAATAGTAAAAGGTTAACAAGAACCTTTCAATACAGTATTTACATGCAAAGGGAGAGAAATTGAAGTAAGCTTTGTCCGAGTTTCATGAATGCAGTTTAATACTGATAAAAAAACCCTAAAACATATTAAACAAAAATAAAAAAATCCAAACAATTTACCGAATGCAAACAAATTACTTTGAAATTTTCCCTTATCAAACATAATTTCCGTTATTGAAAGGGATATTCAAAAAGTTATTCTACCCCTTCCAAATCACTCAACAATTTCACTTCAAAAACTAAGGTTTCTACCCATAAAAACGTCCGTTACAATAAATTTTATTTCTAAAACAATAATTTTGAATGCACAAGTAACAAAAACCACGTATTTACCAAAAAAACATCTTTTCTAAACTTTTAAGTAACCCTCTTATCTCTCTTGGTCAAACTAGATGGACGAAAACATCATCTATTAATAGTTAAATAATAAATTTAATAAATGACCCATAATTTGTCCAGAAAATCGTTTATTTTTAGTATTCAAGTCTTTTATATAACAACGAAGATATATTTTAGAAAAGAAAGGGTTGTCATTCATTATTATGCATTTATTTCAAGTAAAATATATAACGTGAGCAAATTTGTTACAAACATAACATAATCATGTGTCATTAAGTGATGTATATATGTGTGTTCTTCCTAAAAATGAATGAAAAAATGAAAATGTGAAAATTATCACTTTAATACACATGTTGACCTGGCGCGGTGTTCAAACATGCATATCGGGGCAATCCAAACACAAAAACAAAGCATGTTTAAAACCGCCGTATTGTAGAGTAGAAACAGATTGAAATTGTAAAATAATCATCAGTTTTCATCATCAGTAGCCATTAAACCAGGAAAGGAATTTATATAAGCGCTCTACGAGGGCTTGTTTCCAAGTCGCCTATGTAATTACTGTATAAGTCTGTAATATTGGTTGAATATCTACATGAACTAAATATTGTTTAAACCGATTATCAGTTGTAAACAATCGTTTAAAAATATCACAAACAATTAACGAACCGAACTTATGGGGTTACCAGGATTTTTGGACGGTCAGCGGAAAATCATATATATCTCAGAGAGTTTAACCCGATTCTTTTGTCACTGAAAATCTGGTGAATTTGGAGTTTATAAAACTCGACTGAAGTGTTTTACCTTCACTTTTTAAGGATGTATGGCATCAAATGCGTTTTATTGTGTTGATTGTTGAATTATTCGTTAGAGATGCAGACCATTTAAACCTTGCTTTTACGCTTTTGAAGATACTGACTTTTTGAAGATATCCTTGACATCAAGTAAAGATAGTTTGACTGAATGTTCATGTCTCCTTCAACAAAGCGGAGTTTCGGGGGTGGGGGTGGGGCGGGTATACTCACATAAAGAGATCTCTTGTTGATTTAGAGTTAAAGAAAGTGATTTTCTATGTCATTCGACATGCTAGCACAAATTTTAAGTGCATTTAGCACAGAAATTGAAATTTGCATATCACGAATGGTCACATCCAACAAACACAGCCTCAATACACAGCCAAAAAAGTTGAGGTTAGAAGAGAGCATGGTTATTCAATAATCAGTTTCAAAATAGACACTTAACAAACAAACAATTAACGAAAGTGACAACATGAGGGGTTACCGCCTTTGAACGGTCAGTGGCAAAACAATTTACCACTGGGGGGTTTAAACCAGGTTCTAGGATGCACCAACCTCACACTTGCTTTAAAAGGATCTCATATGAAAAAACAAATACAAGTTCCAACCAACCAATCAGCTCGACAATGTTGCTTGCAAAAGAAAACAAACATACAAAACTTAAGAAACTAATAGCATTGTAAAGCAAAAGGCGTGTACTCAGTGATCTAACCGAGACCATAGCACCGTATTACACTTCATACGCCAATACAAAAATAAAGGAAACATGAACCAAACGACTTCTAATACTCGTATAACATATAATGTACATTTACATAAAACACAAACACTTATTTAAATATCTTTTAGAACGTGAGTAAATTTATAACCAAATACAACGAAAAAGTCATAGCAAAAAAAAGTAATATATGCATATCAGGAATTGCTACACTCACAAAACACAGCCTGCCCACGCAATGAAAAAGAAGAGAGGAAGAGAGAGAGCATGTTTGTTATAAGTATGTCAATTCAAATAGGACGCCACAAAAAAATTAACGTAAAAAAAGAACCTTTGGGGATACCGCCTTGGAACGGTCAGTGGCAAAACAAATTGCCACTGGGGGTTTAAACCAGGTTCTAGGGTGCACCAATCTCACACTTGCCCAGACAGGTTCTTTTATCACAAAACAAGTACAAGCTATATATTTTATAGGATAAGCATTATGGGGAGTTTGTCACCAGCATAGTCTCTAAGCTGAAGCGGAAATATGAAATGCGTTTGTTTTCAGAAATATTATTCATCAAGTACCATCCAACTTTACAAAAACTAACGACATAATATTTGTAAAACTAAAAAGTACCCACTATTCTACCTGTAATTTTGTAAAAGTAGCAAAAAAAATTCGTTGAAAAAAATCTGCATTTCTGTTATCATTACAAAGAAATATAATGTTCGTGAAAATCTGCAGAAACAACTTAATTATCTTCCCCTTTGCTATTATGGTTTTAGGAAAAATGAAGTAATTCTAAGCAATATTCACATTTATTGAAATTGAATCAATTTCTCCATTTCTCGTTGTCAATAAAAGCACAAAACATTCATTAATAAAACAACTCGTTCTCGTTAAACAACGCTGGAAATCCCAGGCATTTCCAATAACCTCCTTTTAAATTGAAAATGTAGTGTTTTTAATCCATAATTAATTGTTATCTGATGGACATAGCTCAGGTCTAGGTTTGGAAGATTATATTCACGAACAATTAAACTTAAGAACAATTGCGATTAATTAATAAAACCCCTCCAAGATGTTCCTAATTAAATGAAAATATGTTAATGAGAATGTAAGCATAAAAAGTGGGTACTTTTTATTTTTGCTGAGTACGTATAATGCAGTATTATGCACTTGGAAGCTGTCTTAAACATTTGTTAGGACAACAGTAGATTAACAGCATCTGTTTCATCTGCGTGTAACCACTTTACACATTTTGCAAATGCATCAAAAACAAGGAAATTATACATGCAACAAGAAAGAGAACATGATAAACTGTATTTTATAGGTTTGTTTTTTTTTGTAACTAAGGCATTGGTCGCGTTACAGGTTTTTCACACACTGCTCTAACATTAACATTACACCGAATATCCACCCATTTGTAAGCCAATGTCCTGTAGAAAGCAATACAGAACTCACTACCTTGACCGTTCGGTTCAGTGATATGAAAATCGAGGAATTGTGCCTGTTGACCATCACTGTCGAGTACCCACGTGTTGTTTGTGGTGCCAGTAATTCCGATGTAGAAAGCGCCAGTGACTAAAATGTTAAAATGGTACACATATTTACAACTATTTCATTCCAAAGTTATAATTTGACAAGTTCAATACCTACAAAAAGAAAAATATATTTTATTGAATTGTTTGTTGTTTGTTTTTTATCGGCAACTTGCTTTGATTGTTTTACAAATCAATTACTGTATAAGTGGTAATTTTCGCGAGGATGTAATGTTCGCGTATTTCGCGATTTGATTAAAATCGCGAAATTATCAGCCAGCGTAAATTAGAGCTTATGTACAAGCAAAATTTTACCCTTACACCGGACTATGGTAAAACAAAACATTATGATCATTGAACTTTATTACAAGACTACATAGTATACCTGTACAGATTAAAAGCCATGTAAACGTACAATTAATACCAAATATCAAAACTTATACACAATTGTACTAATTAAATTTGATAAACTAAACGACAATTCCTTTCAAAACTATTAACTGTCTATGTAATTTGTATATATGTAGATCGGTAAGGACTGTATCCCGCATTGGTGAAATGCAGATATGCAAGTAAGTAAATCATGGGCCTTCATAAGCCAACGTGCACGTATTGGTTTAATGTTTATTGTTATTAGGTCAATTCTCCAGCACATTATGCTTTAAACACGTCGAAAATGGCAAGCGCAGTTTGATCACACCTGCAACGTAAACAGGTAAAATCTGCGGTCAGATTTCACACCGGGTTATCGTTAATAATAGAGTAATCTGTTAAAACGGCAAACAATTCATTGATAGTTGCTAATTGACTGTCGGATCACGATGTTCACAGTTTGTCATTTAACAATCCAATTTTTGGGAAGACAATTTTCAGTTTCTACCATGGAATTTTTTGACAACCAAATAATTTAGAGTGAATATAACGACGTGTAATTTTTACGAATTTCATGAAATCAATTTTTCGCGAACATTTCCGCACGCGAAACGCCGGCAAAACAGAAAACGCGAACTTTTACGCCAGCGAAATTATCCACTTATACAGTAGCTGCTCGCAAGACTTCGTGGAATGGAAGAAGTTATATCTATTTTACTTTCCTTTTTGTCAATTGTGAGGGGGTGTTCAGGTTTGGAGCAATTGTTTTGCAACTTGCTGTGCTCATTACTTTTAATTATTTATGCATTTAGCTCCAGTCGTTATCTTCCCTTTTTTCGATTAAACGTCTAAAATGTAAATTATGCAAATATATCCTTTTGAGACCTTTTGACTTACATATCGTAAACAAAATGATTTATTTGTAAAAGTATGTTTGACCTTCAATTTCCCGGTTGCTTCCTGTTCGCGTTAATGGGTGACAAACGTTGATTGCTCTCTTCATAATTGAACGTTCTTTAAAAGGGACATAACTTGCTGTTGTCAGGATCATTATAATCATGTGAGTACTTGAAATTACGTTTTGTGTTGTTTGTTTTAAGGGTGAATTTATGCAAAAAGAATTTTAGGGAAAGTTTTAGGTCTCGCTATTTTTCTCTACTGGTCTAACTTTTGTTAACGTATAAAATAAAGGTCATACATCAATAACGATTATTTGTTTGAAGTTTCATTGAACAGCATTTTGCCGTTACAGAGATTTTGATATTTTTATTTTTTAATCCGATGACAGTGAAATGATGACTGAAGACGGCCCTTAAGCCGTTGTTGATGGCATGTTATAAATACTAAGGTGGACAATATCTTCATTTGTGCATATTTAGTATATACTGGCTCAATTAAGCCAAGCCGGCCTTCTAAATTTTTAACGAAAAATAAACTTTTGAAAAAATGTAGCATATTTTACCTGGATCATTCTGCCGAATGAACTGTTTCAAAAACGCGTTTTCTTCACTAGTTTCCACAGTCACCAAATTTCCTCCATCAGAAACACAGCTAGCCTATATTAATAAAAATAAATTGTCGCCAATTATCTTAATGTATAAATCCTTTTTTTCATTTACAAATGAAATTGTACTACAAAAGATATTGCCTCTAGTTGGGAGCGAACCAGTACCATACGTCGATAGCGCCTCGCCATGCAATGCCGATCATATTACCGACTAAGCTAACGGGACAACGCCAAAAAAGGTTGATCGGATAACCCTGATAAACGTAATCATCACTGCATGACATCGGTAGCCGACTTTTTACTGATAACACTATAGACAATTTGTGCAGGGTGACTTTCTACGGCCGTCACACTGCACAAAAAGCACTACTCTGAATTTCAAATGATAACCTTAATCATCACTGCATGCCATTGGTAACCGAATATTTACTGATGACTATATGTAAGGGGATGGGGATGACATCTTCAGCCGCCACACTGCACAAACTGCACAAAAGATTAATTGTATTGCCTCTTTCCTTGCGGCGAGAATAAGTCAAATAATTTTTCACAAACATGTTTCAAACTGTTAGATCATTGTAGAGCTTTCTCGAACAGTGAACTGTCTACTGTTTCTCATCATTTCATTGAGTTTGGATAAAAATAAGCCGTGCGAAAAGACAATGTTTCTTAGAGATGTTTATGCCATTTCTTAAAGAGACGTCAAACAGCTGAGCATACGACATCATGGCTGAAGTCGCCATTTTAGCCAATCAGATGCTTGAGATTTGAAACTGGTTTCCATGCTCAGTTTTATAACCTTGGACACATGTTTTATGCATTTGCTGAAATAAATAGATAATTTTAACAATCCGTGTAACAAATACAATTCTAATTTATAAGAAAATGATAAAGAAAATAAATTTTCTCTTTCCGAAAATAGTAACAGCTGAAAATGTAAAAATATCACTTCAGACCCCTTTTCTATAATCAAGCTCAATATTTCTTTTATTATTTTTCTTCCCTGCTACGCAACGCTGTGTTATTGAAAGCGGTGCTTCTTTTCATTAGGAAAATGTTTTTGAACCCCATCTGGATTTGCCGTAGATAACCTTGCGGTTCTCATTTTCCTTTTAATGTTTCATGTGGTGTTTCACATGTAAGGTTGATAAGTTTTCGCAATAATGTTCCATTCAATTTGATATAAAGGCAGATCCACTGGGGTAACTTGAAACCCTCTGGTCTCGGTAAGATCACTGAGTACCCGCCCTTTGACTTCGCAATGCTATTAGCTTCTTATGTTTTATGTTTGTGTGCTTCTGCATGCAACATTGTTGGGTTGAAGTTGTTTCACCAAGACAACTTGGACTTGTTTTGTGATATGAGAACCTGTTGGAGCAAGTGTGGGATTGGTGCACCCTAGAACCTGGTTTAAACCCCCAGTGGCAGTTTGATTTGCCACTGACCGTTCCAATGCGGCAACTCCTAGGGTTCTCATTTTTGTTTATTGTTAGTGGTGTCTTTTTTGAAACTGATCATTTTATTAACCATGCTCTCTCCCTCCCTCTCTCTTCTTCTAGACTGTGTGGTAAGGCTGTTTTTTCTGAATGTGGCGATTTCTGATATGCTATGAGGCATCAATATTTAATTTTTATGAGGACTTTGGCCTAAACATTGAACATTATCATGTAACTGTCTGAAAAATGTCTAAAACGAACTTTCACTCTTGAAATCTTGCATTCGAGCCTGAAAAGTGTCTCAAACGAACCCTGTATCTGGAAATCTTGCATCCGAGCATCTAATACATAACCAGTTCCAATAAATATCTAATTGGCTTTATTCCACTAAAAGATTTTGTTTAATATGTTGTTTTATATGCTTAAAACACAACTGAAATAAGAAGTTTAATAAAGTTTTGAAAGACTGTGCTTAATTGATATCAGTTTTAAATAAAGTCACTTTAAATCGGTTTAGTCATGAACATTTTGTTTATGCCTTTCTTTTCATTTATAAGACTGATGAAGGAAAAATAATATAAGGGTTTCCAAACAAACAGAGTGAGATTAAGGACTTTGAAGTTATAAGCTGGAATCATACCTTACTGTTGGTGTAATTGCCATAGGCTGACAATTTGTAGCAGGAACCATTCCAAAGTACCCAAGGTGACTCACAAGCTGAAATAATAATAACAAATTTGTTTGTTAAAGTGTCACAGAGTTTTGGTGTCGTTTCTGTTACAACACATATATTCTTCATAAATTCGAATGAGCTTCTAAAAATAATATTTCGTTAACTTAACTGGTTCAAAAAATTGGTTTAGGAACTATTCCATTTCGAAAAAAAAAGTAAATATATGTGGAGATACCTGTCTACAAAATTTGTACACCGTACCCTTTTTATGTGTCATCGCCGTTACTTGGCTTTTCACGCTTTTTTAATTGTGAATTTGAAAAACTCTTTGCAAAATCTAACAGTAACTATGTTACTTTACTAATTATAACTAAATATCGACATTTGATGCAAAAAAAGGTACAAGATGGATTATTCATATTTTTTCCCGATACCGACCATGTTACGGAAGTGACAATACAAGCAATAATATTAAGAATCTAGCATATGAATATACAAAAACCCATAAAAACATCCATATACTCTTATGTTTGTATTATGTTAGCAAACAGTTACACTTTCTGTAAGAAAGGTATTCTAATTATGAAATAAAGCATCGTAAAATAAAGTCATTTCAAATAGGAAAGATTTATTTTTTATGTTTTGGAAGAATGATTGCAAAATGTACAAAAATATAAAATCACTTACATATCTTCTATCTTTCATGTATTACATGTATATCATAAGTAAATTATAAATTACCTGTTTGAATCTGGTAATGGAGAATTCCAGAGGCATGGTAGTCTAATGTATTACTTATCAAATTGTTACATTTAAGACATTTGCCGTCTTGGTAGAGGGCCGTGAGGCATCTGGTGTCTTTGTAGCACTCGAGCAAACACGCCTCCTTGCTGTTTGTATCAGTGATTGTATTGTCACGTAGCATTCCGCACGACAGCGAGCTGACACTAGTGCTAAGGTCGAACCTTGCCATTTTAAGTGTTTTGGTATTGCATGTCCCCTTGTAGAATGTGAGAAAACAGATAATCGAACTTAACAAAGAAGCATGTCTCTGAGGAAGAGAACGCATGTCTGCAGTTCTGTTTAATCCGATTCCTCCAACATAAAATCACAATTCGAATCAGCAGGGTTTTTCTAGTATGTTATATATTTTTCCATGATAATGTAAGCACGCACTTTTTGTATCGGATAGGGTCAAAAGATGATGCGCTAGTGATCCGCTCGTTCATCGCCATCATGTTTAACATAAAAAAGCCAGTCTCTCACAAATTGACCCTTAAATAAATCAAATTCCTAAAACTATTGGGTGCTTAGTCCCCACTATCCTTTCATTTATATTAAATGCTTGTTAATTTTAGTTTGATTGATACCTGTTTTGAATATTGAAATAAGTATTTATCTTAATGAGAACTTAGCATGTTCCATTCTCAACATATAAATAATTAAACTTTTTACTGTTAAGGGGATGTAAAACCGTGCACTTTAATGTGACCTGATGGTCATTTTGTCCGAGCCCATACTTGACTACGGTAACGCGCGAATATCGGTTAAAATTCAATATCTGAATTAAACTAACTATACAGCAGATTCCTTTTCATCCAAGTCCCATATAAAATATTCAGAACATTTTAAACGTTAAATAAAGTTAATTGATTCTTTTGTCTTACAAATCATTGACTGATGGTGGCTATGTTCTGATAAAAAGAAAACAGGTAATTGATGTTAAAATCCACTTAACAATGAACAATGGAACGGTTATAGAATTTGAATTTGGATTGTTGAAAAATAAAAGAGAACATGTTATTTGTGATAAATCCAATTAAAAAAAGAAAGTAGAATTGATAATTTTGTTGAAACGTTCAACATACATTGTTGATGTGTAAACAATAGTGGGTCCGTTCGTTATTTAAACGTATGCACGCACTTAATCTGTTCAAACGAAAGTTTTGTTATGCATATCATAAGTTATGATTTCTAAAAGTAAAGCATTGTTTAAGCCTGGAAGTTGAAACAGTGTACAACATCGGGACATTCCTATACCACTTTCAGGCTTGTTATACAAGTCGTTGAACTCTTTAAAGTATTCAAGACTTTAACAAAACCTTACAGAATTTTGAAAAGTTTTCTTTCCAAATATAGTAACAACTATAATGTCAAGATACGACCGAAGACAACTTTTAGTGACGGCAGAGGAAATAAAAGCTTTTGAACTAAATGTGTGAAATTGTTATGGTTAGTTTCCATTATTATAAAACTGTAATAAAAACAAGTCTCAGATCTCAAGAATTTGATTGGCTGAAATGGCGACTGGTGGCCATTTCAGACAATCAGATGCTTCAGATTTGAGATTGAAATTTGAGACTCGTTTCTAATCTCAGTTCGGCGCACCGAAGAACCCGCCTTAAACCCCACGTGGAAAATTGTTTTGCCAATGGCCTTTCGAAAGCCTGTAAGGTTCTCTTTTTCGTTACTTGTTTGCGGTGTCTTTTTGAAATTGATCATTTCAAACAAAGCCATGCTCTCTTTTCCTCTTTGCTCTTTGTCGTGTGGGAAGGCAATGTTTTCTGGGTTTGGCTATTCTTTATATGCACGTTTCACGTTTTTTTGCAGTCACCTGTTTATTACCAGTGATAACTTGACAAAACAAATCATAGTGAGTAGTGAGTTTGGTCTTTAATAACCGTTTCGGCCTACGAGCTTACAACAATACAGATTAGGATTGTTCATTTCATTGTACCTTTTTCACTAATACATACTTTGAGGAATTTTCGAAACCCCGCTCTAATAGTCCATCCTTTGGACTGGGAAAAAAGTCTTATTATTAATATAAGTAGCGTGGGCTTTATATTGAGGTAGAAATTAGTGCGAAGCTATATGTTTATAAAGTGAAATATGCAACCAGTAGACACAGCCTCCCCACGCAGCCAAAAAGTAAAGGAGAGAGCATGATTATACAATGATCAAGACAAGACAAGACAAGATCTTTATTAACTTGTACAACATGTACATCGTTAAATAACAACATATATTATACAAATACAAATTCAACTGGTCACAAAAATATATTTAACACATTTTAACACACATTTAAAGAAAATTAGAGGATGAGCTGCTAATTAAACATATAAATTACATTTAGTTCTCAACCAAAATATTTCGACGACTGAAAGAAAGTTTAATGAATTTACTGAGTTTCATTAAATAATTTATATTGTTACACTTTAATAATTCTATAAGTTTAACCATATTTGGCCTATTATAATAATATCGCTTTATATAGGTTTGTCTGAGGTCATTAAGACATGGACATTTACATAAGAAATGAAATTCGTCATCTATGTCATTTAAATCACAGTATACACAAATACGTTCATTTCTAGGAACTCGGTTTACTCCGTATCTTCCTGTTTGTATTCGTAATGAGTGTGCTGATACTCGAATGCGAGTCAGACAATTTCTTAGATCTGAAGGTAGTACATCAAGGTAAGTTTCATAACCAAAGGTTTCCTTAACACCATCACTTGAAATCAGAATAGACGGCACAAACAATTAACAAAAGTTAACAAAAGTGTGAACCTGGGGGGTGTTAGACTTGGAACAGTCAGTGGCAAAACATTTTGGGGTTATAAAACAGGTCCTAGTGTGCACCAACCTCACACTTGCCCTAAGAGGTTCTCATGTAAGTACAAGTTGCCTTGGTGATTCACCGTAATAAAAATTGACAGTTTTTATCTGTACTTATTTTGAAACAGGTCGTAGGCAGATACGCAGGTAACTAAATAATAAGAGTAAAAACACAATGAGTTATTGACTCTATCCCTGTTTTTTTTAATTCACAAAATAAATAAATATTAGCCTACATACTTCAAATACTCTCTATGAAGTTGATGTCCATTGATTGAATGAAAACTGAAACAAACACAAGTTTTCAATCAAAATCATGCAGTGAAACATTGTGTCGGAAAATGAAACGGCGCATGATGTTAAACATTTACAAGGCCAACTTGTGATGTCAACAATACAACCATATAGATATTTTACCTCTGTAAGTATCATTACCTAAGCAATCGGTAATATCAATTTGTGAAACCAATTATACCTTAACGCATTATTTCTTGTTTCTATAAGTAAAATACTATTGACATCAGTTATTCAGTATTCATTGCCGATAAACAATAACTAATTTCCACTAGCTAGTGACTTGTAATTTAATAAGTCAACAACCTGAAAAAAGTTCGAAATGTGAACACAATAGGACCAATGCCTCATTGATGAACCTGTAAACAACATCAGAAGTAAAATATTTTTGACCTCAAATTATTATGTTTTACTTGATATATCGGTATCTGGTATCCATCATTTCTGACCCAGCATGATTGTCAACAGTTTTAACGGAGTATTGATCAATATCTTCTGGTTCTTGAGTACTTTGAAACGACCGAGATTTATCATTTCCAGTGACAGGAACGTATTCTGCACACAGAATAGTCTTTCATTGCATTTTTTACTATCTCCACACAGTTAACGCTCCTAACAGTTTTTTAACAATTTCCTCACAAATTTGTCTTTGGAATTTTTTTACAATATCCACGCGGAATTGTCGTTCCTTGCAGTCTCTTGCATTAAAGCGACAACTCTGAATAGAGACTGCCTGTAACGTCGACATTGCTTACTTAGCAATCAGTAAAACATTTATTTTCCAAAACCAAGATGTTGGCATCTAATGGTTGAGTTTTCTTTAGTTTCCCATTAATTTCACCCATCAGCATTAGATTAAATCAATGTTAAATCGGTAAATCATACAACAATAATCCTACGATCATAACGAAAATTGATGAAACCAAAAAAGGAAACCATTAAACAAAGTAAATACACATTACTGTTATGATCGGTAATTGAAATGCATATGCCACAAAGCCTCGGGTTGAGCGCAACTGAAAAATTATATACAAAACATTACCAAGCTTGATTCATCCCAAACAACTGTGAGCAAGAAACCTTTAATGTGGTATTTTCAGATTAATATCATTCCATTTTTAGCAAAGATAAAAAATTCTTGCTCTCAACGAGAAAACAACGGGTGGAACTGAACAGAATCACATTTTGACATGGGATCTGAAAATATAAAGCATGTCTATCACAGAAACGCCAAAACAACACTTTGAAAGCACAAGGTATATCCTGACCAGCTCATTTTATTTATTTTCCTGTATTTGAGAAGAAAATTGTCAAAACTTTGCTTATAAACCCCGTGCCTGGGAAGCATTTCACCCCGTGTTATTATAAAAACAATATTGATAAAATTTCGCAGATGGAAGTTTCCTGTGAAACATTTTTCATCCGTCAAGAGATTTTGAAATTATGATATTTAAAGATTTTGTTTATAAACATTGTGACTGTTGACCTCGGTGTCGGTGTCATTATTCGAACAGTATTGGTAAAGTTGGTTTTTTTTTTTCTAAGAAATGTTTGTTGAAGATTTTGCTTTTACGCCCTGTGGCTGGGAAAAGGTTGACCCCATGGTCATTGATTTAAGAATATTAATAAATAATAATAAAGTTTTTTAAGGAATTGTTTTTGTGACATATTTTTGAAATCCGGATGGTGTGTTCTTGAGAAAGAGGATATTATAAAGACTGATAAGCCCTATGGCTGGAGAGCGGTTGACTCCTTTGACCCCATGGCGTTTATTTAAACAATATTGGTAAATGATGTTCCAAGAATTGATCCTGCGAAATATTTTGAAATCTGGCTGGTGTTTTAGAAGAAGCGCGGTAGAAAGTCTCGTACTTATAGTAAGTAGAAAATACTGTTTTCAGTTATCAGTAAGTAATCCGTTTCGATGCCATGTCACGATGATCAGGAAAGGCAACCTTTTTTTGGATTACCCTGTTAGATCAGTAATTAGCGAAGCTCAGAGAATATTGCTAGGCGCTCTCGCCGAACGGTTCGGATTCGATTCAAACTATGGACAATGTCATTTAAAATTGTCTTATAAACCCCTTGTTGCTTAAACATTCTGTTGTGAATGCGATGATTTCTTTTTGAAGAAAATCAACAAACTAGTGGTGTTCTTTTATTTGGTTTAATTCAAACCTAAGCTAAGAGACGTGAAACCATCAGGCAGTTTAACATTCATATAAAACACGTTACTCGTTATCAGATACAAAATCGGTAGGCATGCTAGAAGTACATCGTCAGCGTTTGTGTCAAGTTGAATATTTATTTTTATTGTCATATAATAACGTTCACGGTTAACAGGGTTATCCACACAACCCTTAATGGGCTATCCCAGATAGCTATGTCGGAAACATGCTCGGAATAATTAGACTAGGTGATGTCGCCGTAGGGGTTCGACTCCCAGTGTGGGCTTATAATGAGGCGCGTCACGGGAAAAGGTACCTTCGGAGAGTTGACTTCAATCCTTGAAAGGACGTCATAAAGTTGAGCAGACGACATTTATTATTATGCATTTCGCGTTTAAATATCATTTTATTGTCAAAATGTGTAAGAAAAGCACTTGTTAGTTATGAGAAATTTATAGATAGTTGTTAGTTCTTTCTAAATATCGTAACATCTATAAAATGTGATAAAATATGACCGAAGGTACATTTTCCCGTGGCACGCCCCATATCATCCACAAATGCATCGTTATCATCTTAACCTGTATCTTTGATGATGCAAAACTTATCCGAGTATTATGTAGTATGTTTATTCTTTTCCTGATGTAACAAGTTAATTAAATGGATCATTTATGTTGATAATTCATCCCAGGAATAAAGAAAATAATCGATTCTGGATTCATGTTTACCACAAGGATATACCTCCTGGTTTTAAAGAGTTGTCTTTGGCGTTCTCTGTATTGGACAGTTTTTAGGTTTTCAGATCCTCTGTTAAAATGCGATTCTGCAGAGTTCCGCCCATTGTTTTCTTATTTAGGGCAAGACTTTTCTTTTTAGATGCTGTCGCTATAAAGGTTTGACTCCCTAGGGGCTTATATATCATCAACAATGCATTATTATCATCTTTACCTTTATCTTTTTCTTCATCGTCACTGCAGCTCCAAGGCACATATTCACGCCTGGTTTATCTAAAATTATTAAAATGCTAATCAATCGTGATGCACGCAACCTAACACCGATATAATGCATAACATTTGAAAAATGAATAATGCTTATGTTTATTCAATACCAAAGTTGGCAAACAAAATTAATTTAAATTATACAGTGACAAAAACCAATATTTCCACTCAAGTTTTATATAACCAGAGACCTATATATATAAATAGATTCGCATCTCTCTTTTACTGATATAAGAAATCTCGTTTTTTGACGTGGATTCGACGAGAATCTCGTCACGTTACTTTTGAGGTTGTTTTCCTTGAAAATTTTTTCCCGGAAACCGTTAAAAGTACGCGCATGCGCATACTGCGTAGGGCAAAAAATTCGATAACAAGGAAGCTATAACAAAGGAATATTGATTTTATCAGTGTGTTTGACAGATTTATCTTGTAATTTGTGATAACTTTTGAATTAAAAGTGACAATAAGACATGCCATCATCATGTTGTGCCCCAGGGTGTACAAGGCGATTAGTAAAAGGGACAAACGAAGTGAAAATGTTCAGACTGCCCATGTCCGATCCCGAAAGACTGAACAAATGGATCGTAAAAACTGGAAGGCTACCAGCTCCTGGAAATAAGAGTGTGCGTCCAGATGGACTCTGGCATCCAAAAGATCCCGATCCCGAGCTGGTGTCAACTTTACTAACATTTCTTGTCTTTTCAAGCCCAATATACGGATCATCGATGTGATGTTCATGAAAACCAAGATAAGTTAGCTTCTCAAAGTACCTTTTCTGGTTATCTGGTGGTAGACTATTAGCGTAATTATTCATTTTGATTTAATTTATCGTTGAATTGTTGTTCTTCGTATGCAGTTTTTTGCCCTACGCACAACGCGCATGCGCGAAATTGGCTTCCGTTGTTAACGTACCGATTTAACCAAAGTTATATGAGATGCCGATTTTTCTCAAATTCATTATAGCTTTATTCAGACAAAAAAATTAATAAAAAGCCAACAAACAAATGACACGGGAGGCAATAAACAACAACAACAACAACAACAACAACAACAAAGAAACGAGTATTTCTTCGTAAAATATTTAATTTCATATCGTTTATTTCGGCTATTACAAGCACTTTAACAAATCTTTGATGAAAGAATAACTTCTTTTGATAATATAAGCATTAAAAATGTTTACTTTTATTTAAAATATTTTATTAATTACAAGTTTTCATGATCAATAAAATGAAAGTTTCTGATGTAACAGGCTCCGGTTTATCTTTGCGAATCCGGTTTATTCGCAAACTCAGTTACCCGAAATAATAGTCGTATCGGCTTTATTTCATCATAAGAACATAGTTTAAGGTCAAACTAGTAGAAATTGGTTGATTTTCATCAATTATCATTGAAACTTTGGAAACTGTGGGGGGTTAAACACCAAAATCGCCGCGGCGATTTTGAAATCGCCGCGGCGTTTTTGTGTCGCCGTAAAATCGCCGCGGCAAAATTCCGCCAGATTTTTAAAATGGCGTTATTTCCCCGCGGCGATTTCATGTCAAATTTTAAAATCGTTTCATACCCGATCCAGTTTGATGGGGTGATATGAATAAACATTGCTGCAAAATCTTATCTCTATTGGAGCAGTTTTAAAAATCGCCGCGGCGGATTTCCGCCGCTTTCAAAGCTGCGATTTTCCGCAGCTTTAAAAGCGGCGGTTTTCCGCGGCTTTAAAAGCGGCGTTTTTCCGCAGCATTAAACATGGCGATTCCTGCATCTTAAATAGTTGCAATATCTCGCCGTTGTGTTACAGCATTAAATATGACACATCGATAGAAAACAGTAAAATAATGTGGTCAAAAAAGAAAAAGTTGCAGGTCATGTGTTTTAGTAAGTTATGTTCAATTGCTTCTGTAAAAGCTATCGTTTAAGCAATTATTATCAAATTCTACATCGTAATAATTGGGCGATATAGAAATGACCATCAACGTCAACATTATCATCATAGTCAACAACATCAGCACCATCATTATCATCGTCATTGCTATTTTATTTACATAACAGAAACTTTTAATATGATCGAGTTTTCTTCATCTTTTGTTTTTCATCATAAGCATTAATCACCATTTAAATCTACAGTTTCTTCATCATCACCAGCATCATTGGCATCATAAACAACAACAACAATCGTTATAAAGAGAACAATAATATTAACATCTTCATTAACTTGTCACCATGGTTGGTGCACCCTAGAACCTGGTTTAAACCCCCATTGGCAATTTGTTTGCCACTGACCGTTCCAAGGCGGTATCCCCAAAGGTTCTCTTCTTCGTTAATTGTTTGTGGCGTCCTATTTGAATTGACTTACTTATATAAAACATGCGCTCTCTCTCTCTTACTCTCTTCTTTTTCTCTGCGTGGGGAGGCTGTGTTTTTTGAGTGTGGCGATTCCTGATATGCATATATTGCTTTTTGCTACCATTATCAGCAACATCTTTATCATCATCATCATCAGCAGCAGCAGCAGCAGCCACAATAACATTTAGATATTACCAAAAATTATCATCATCATCATCATCATCATCATCATCATCATCATCATCATCAACATCGTCGTCTTTATCGTCTTTATTTTAATCATAATGATCGTTTTCATATTATCTTCTTCATCATTATGGTCATCATAATCGTCATTATAATCACTGTCACCATCATTGTAAAAATAAGTATAAATAAATAGTTAACAAGTGATAGCTTTCCGAAAAAAGATAGTCGGTCACTAGCATAACATTTAAATAAAGACGAAACAAAAGTTTTAACTTAAGTCCACACATACTTTTTAAGGGATGTCATACAAATTTAATAGTTCACTAATATTCCTTTTCCCTTTCGAAAGAACTGAATTTAAGTTGGTGCATGGTATGTCAATAATTATTTTAGTTAACCAAACTTTAAAAGTTCGTTCACTTTTTTTTCGTCAGCGAAAGTTAGAAGTAACGATAATCAAGCTACATAAACTCCAGCATCATGTGACTGGAGTGAAGGTTCATCACATGAAGAAGTCGTTTATACTGACATGGACTGACCAGTTTCATCCAGACAGCAACATCACCATTAATGCTCTGGTTTATGTGCTCAGTGAAATCAGCAAGGTAAGAAAGTGAACAGAGAACTGGCGTAACAGTAGCAGTTACAGTCGAATTGCGATAACTCGAAGTCCCAAGGGACAGACGATTTACTTCGAGTTATCGCGAACTTCGAGTTATCGCGACTTTGACTTTTCCAGAATAACAGGCGAGTATTTAGAAAGTAACGACGTGCAATTATTGCGACACCATACGGTACGTACGTAACAAATGTTTGTCGTAAAGTTTGCCAAATAAAACAAGATAATTATGTTTTAAATTCTTTTATTACTCATTTATTTTCATGATTATATACAAAAAGATCGACGAAGAAACAACATTTTAACAAATTTTAACAAATATCATTGTACCAACACAAGACATACATGTATACAGCGCATCATCATTCAAATACACACAATAGCGTTACGACCTACATGCAGATGTATTCACAATAAATTATGAATAAAAAACACCAGTTCACATTTATTTAAGAGCAACAACAGATCATTACTTGCTACAATAGAAATAGATGTTTTCCGATCCAGGTATCCTCCCAGTTTCCCGGGCCCTTCGCTGGATTACTCGGAAAAATGTATTATTTTCGTTATGCCGTTTGCGAACTGTCGTTTGCTGATTAATACAAGCTGTAGAATACAGAATTCAGAAAATTAAATGACGTTTTAAAGAAAGAAAAATAAACAACTCCAAATGCTTGCTTGACACTAATTTGAAACAAATCACTCCTATTGTTTGCTTCACACTCATATCTTTACAATGACGTGCCACTAACAAGTCTTGTTGACAAGTTGGCAATAAACAATAGACTTCGAACAACCTCGCGGGAGGTGTGAAAACCGTGTCAATAAATGTAGTTCGAGTTATCGCGATTAAATTGTTCTTAATTCCTATTCAAGGGACTTATTAATATGTTCGAGATATCGCGAATTTCGAATTATCGCGTTTCGAGTTATCGCTACTTTTTTTAGTTGAATATATAAAGAAAATTGACGGGACCGGCGGCCGACTTCGAGTTAAACCGTCATTTCGAGTTATCGGGTTTCGAGTTATCGCGATTCCACTGTATTATACTGCAAAATACTTCCTTGAATTTGATATGATAATTTGCCGTTGATGTATATCCGTATTTAAGGATCGACAGATATCAATGCATTTGTCTTCATTTCCCCCTAACCTCCCACCTTTGTTGCTGACCATCGTTAATACTAAAAACTATAGTCTTTGGTCGGTAACTATGGTTTTTGATGATATCCATACTTATTAAGTCAAGAACTATAGTTTTGGACTATGGTTATCACACGATATCTATGGTTTTCACCAATAACTATGGTTATTGGGCTGTAACCCTAGTAATTGTCATTAACTGGGGTTATCGGACCGTAACAATAACCATAGCCATTGGATTAAGTGTGCAAACCATTTGCCATATAGAAGTGCAGCCACATTATCTTTAGATCTGTTATAAGATAATGGTGTATCATTTTGACAACATTTACCAGTAATTTGGCATATAAAGCATATTAATCTTTTGAATTAATAGGTTTTGATTTTTTTTATATGTGCATAATGTGTTGTACAATATTGATAAAAAGACACTATTCAAACATAATGGTATTAACTGTTTTTGGTATTTTCTTTCTTTCGTGTAAATCATAGACACCATAGTGTGCCTTCAATGTTTACTTCAGCACATTTGACTGGTCTATGTAAAATGAATTTTGCAATGAAAATTCCCATCAGTAATGCAAACCTCATGGCACAAGTTCCTTATTTTCTTCTTTTATAGAGAAACAATGGGAAACTGCCACCCACATTGTATCTTCAGATGGATAATTTTGGAACTGACAATAAGAACTCATTCTTAATGACATTCCTGGGATGGCTTGTAAGACAAGGTGTATTTCAGAAGGTAAGCATATCACTAAATGATAATCAATATAAAATTGTTAATGCTGTTCTTGCACGCTTCTGCTATGAAGTGAGAAGTATTTAGTGACATCATTTATGTATTTAATAAGAAAAGCTACAGAGCATGGTAACAATTAAAATGCTCACCTACTGCTGACCTGTCAACAGTACTTAGATTTTATGATTTGGCATCACTTTGGCATCTGTTATTACTTGAGAGCAGTGAAGCAGTTCCAACGGCTGGTCCAGAAAAAAATTGTGCTTTTTAATTTTATTTTATTTTGCATAACAATTTTGAGTGAGTGTGCAAATTTGTGCCAATACGAAAATGTTATTTGCATCTGTTGCACTGAAAATTGTCCCTGCACAAATAAATGATACCACATTATATATATATAATAGTTTAGAATTTATTGTAAATGTTCAAGTCATTTAATAAAACTGATTTTTGGGGGTCTTAAATAGTTTTGGTATTTAAATTAAGGTTAAAGCCATCTGATCAGAAAAAGACTTTTGAATCTAAAAGCAAAAAAGTGTAGATCTAGATCAGACAGTGCAGATGTACCAGGTGATCTTGACCTGCATTGTTTGCACATGCGATAAAATTGTATTCAGTCAAACCTGACCACTTAGGGAAAGCCCAAAAGTGGTATATTACATCGGGTGGTCATTGCTCGCAAGTTAAATTGTTGTTGAAATTTAGTCATTGGACAAATAAGATGTGGCCTTTTTTTACAAGTGATTTTAGCACAGTTTTGACTCTATATTAAGGAAAGGGATAAAAGAGTTGAAGACTAAACTAATTTATTCAAACATCTGATTGTTTCAGATAAAGGTTGGTTTCCTGATGGCCGGCCATACCCATGAGGATATAGACCAGGTTTTTTCGAGGATTTCGGTCCATCTTAGACAAGTTAATGCACCTACACTGCCCGACCTAATTGAGGCAATAATCGGTTCAACAGACCCTGCCCCTGAAGTTAAACACCTCGAAGGCATATATGACTACAAGAAAGGTCTCAATAATTGCAAAGGGGCTATCGAAGGTATATCTGGACCGCACCAGTTTGTAATTACCGGAAGTGATGGACGTGTTTCCATTAAATACAAAGACTGGCCCACAGACACTGTCCATAACAGGGTTGACATCAGTGAGATTATCCCTGCATCACTTAATCTCGAACCTGTCATAAAAAATCCAAAAATCAATGCGGAATTAGAAAAGATGTCTTCTGACCTGACCAAATGGGAGCAGTGTGGACGCCTTAACAACCAGGAAATAGAATGGTGGAAAGACTACCTTGGCCAAAATAGGCAACTACCGAACATTCCAAAGGTTGGAGTACTTCCGAAGTTTACTTCACCATTTCCTGCCCAAACATGTGAGGAGGCCAGCAACCTGGTATCTGCCATAAACAGTTCCATAGAAAAACATAGGAAAACATCAGTTCTGAAAGCACGGAAGAGGAGACAAACCAGTAATTAGAAGTTATGAAAATATCGACTATGTGCCAGTGTAGTTGGATGTAATGTTGACAAACTGATAGCGCTATTTGGTCCCATTCAAAGTTGTTTTCATTATATTACAACAGTTTGTCAATTGTGTAAATGCTAAAGGAGAAGTTCTAAATAACCCTATACCATGTTTTTTTAATAAATTGATCAAGATCTACAATTCACTTATGCAAGTGTATAGATCCTGACCAATGTGCTATCTGATCTGGATCTGCAATTTATTGACAAATCCCTTAGCTCCAGAGATACATCTATTATCTCATGGACTGACATTGTAGATCTTGATCAGCTGACACATTGGTCAGGATCTATACACTTGCATATTAAGTGAAGTATAGAGCTAAATTAGCCAGCACATCTGTATCATCTGATCTGGATCTAAACTGTTCCCTAACTGGCCCGAAACAACCAAATGAAAGAAAAGTATATATATATATATATATATATATATATATATATATATATATATATATATATATATATATATATACAGAAATATCGTCAGATATGGGGTCTCTGTAATAAACCTTAATCAGGGGTTGTATATATATACTAAGAAATGTGGTAAGTTACGGGTCTTACTTCGATATTATACCTATATGTGTGGTTCTATAAAGGTTACGGGGTATATATGGTACCCCGCTAATTAAATGTCATTTCTATGCACTATCTGACCTTGTAAGTACTATAAGCTGTAATAAAAAAATTTGGTTTATGATAAAAAAAAATTTCGGGTTTTTTTTTATAGACCGAAAATAAATTTCGATAATAAACCGTGTTACGGGAATAAAGTTTATCGTACTTAAGAAGTCCGATTATGCATAGAAATGGCATTGAAAATTACGGGGTACCATATATACCCCATTACTTTATAGCACCTCACATAAAGGTGTAATATCGAAATTAGACCCGTAACTTACCACATTTCTTAGTATATATATATATATATATATATATATATATATATATATATATATATATATATATATATATATATATATATAGGTAATAATGGGTTAGTCATGTTTACTCTAACATGTAGTGTAGCAAACAGTCTTACAGTGTTGCGAACTTACTTATAGATTAGGGAACTGTATGATCACAAAATATTTGAAACTGTTGTCTCTTTACTCCATGGGATATGACTGTCACCCTATGGGTGAACAGTGTAGATCAAGTTTAGCCAGCATACCCACGTCTTCTGATCAGGATTCACATTTGGCTATTTCTGGTCCAAGAAACAAATAGTTTAGATCTTGATCAGATGGAATGGATGTGCCAGCTAATATGTATCTACACCGTTCCCTTGTGTGATAAAATGCAGAAATATGGAGTTATGGGCTATTACAAAATGTTTGGAGCTGTTGAGAGTCTTCTGAAAAGTCAGCAGAATGTTGTTTTGATGTAAATATTTCCAAGTGTTAAGATATTTGATTAGCACACTGTGACAATAGAGTATTTATTACATATACTAGTGTCCAAAAGAAACGATACCAAACTATATACTCAGTAATTTGTAATCTGTTAAAGATCTCATTCTTATTTCTATTCAGTTTATGCTTGTACAGGGTTGATAAAACTGATTTTTGTACACATGCATAGGTCTCTGGAAGGAAGTAGATCAATATAAATGTTCGTTTTTGTATGTCCTTGCAAACAAGTGGTATCGTTTCTTTCGGACATATTATATTTTGTTATTCAAAATTAAGATGAATAGATTACATGTTGTGATTTAGAGATTTTTTAATAAATTGAAATGCATTGGAAGTGTAACGTTTGAGTTCTTATCTGTTTGGACATTAGAGCTACAGTAATTTAACCACAAATAGACAGTCACCCGGCAGACAAGTAATAAATAAAAATAATACTTGTCGGCAAACTTGTCCACCGACCAAATTATAAGACGCTAGTATAAAAACAACCTGTTCATCTTGTCGTTTTCATCATCAGATAAAACGTTCAGTGTTGTGGTATAAGTCAACTTGGCAGTAATAATTAGAAGCACAAGTATGATGAAGTAACAGTTGTATGCAGTAGTAGTAGAAACAGCATCACCAGTAGTAGTTGCCGTCGAAGATGCACTGTAGTAGTAGTAGTAGTTGTTGTTATAGAAGGAGTAGTAGTAGTGGTAACAGTAGAAGAAGCAACAAAAGTAGAAGTAGTAGTAATTGTTGTAGTAGTAGGAGTAATGGTGGTGGTGGTGGTGGTGGTGGTGGTTGGTGGTGGTGGTGGTGGTGGTTGGTGGTGGTGGTGGTGGTGGTGGTGGTGGTCGTGGTTGGTGGTGGTGGTGGTGGTGGTGGTTGGAGGTGAGGGTGGTGGTGGTGGTGGTGGTTGTGGTGGTGGTGGTGGTGGTAGAGGTGGTGGTGGTGGTGGTGGTGGTGGTGGTGGTGGTGGTGGTGGTGGTGGTGGTGGTGGTGGTGGTGGTCGTGGTGGTGGTGGTCGTGGTGGTGGTGGTGGTGGTGGTGGTTGGTGGTGGTGGTGGTGGTGGTGGTTGGTGGTGAGGGTGGTGGTGGTGGTGGTGGTGGTTGGTGGTGGTGGTGGTGGTGGTGGTTGGTGGTGGTGGTGGTGGTGGTGGTGGTTGGTGGTGGTGGTGGTGTTGGTGGTGGTGGTGGTTGGTGGTGGTGGTGGTGGTGTTGGTGGTGGTGGTGGTGGTGGTTGGTGGTGGTGGTGGTGGTGGTGGTTGGTGGTGGTTGGTGGTGGTGGTGGTGGTTGTGGTGGTGGTGGTGGTGGTGGTCGTGGTGGTGGTGGTCGTGGTGGTGGTGGTGGTGGTGGTGGTGGTGGTGGTGGTGGTGGTGGTGGTGGTGGTGGTGGTGGTGGTGGTGGTCGTGGTCGTGGTCGTGGTGGTGGTGGTGGTGGTGGTGGTGGTGGTGGTGGTGGTGGTGGTCGTCGTCGTGGTGGTGGTGGTGGTGGTGGTGGTGGTCGTGGTGTTGTTGTTGTTGTTGTTGTTGTGATACAAATATTACTTCATAGAAGCAGTTGCTGTAGCATTAAAACGAGAAGCATCAGCAGTAGTAGTATAACCAGTTGATAATTTTGTTATACATGTAGTAGTAAAGGTAGTACTAGCAATAAAAGTTGTTGTAGAACATGTAATAGTAAATATAAATGTAAGTATTTTAGTAGCATAAGCAGTAGTAGAAGCTGCAGTATGCTGGTGGTTCTGGTTCTACTACAATGTCCTTATGCAGTTGTAGCTCTAGTATAAGTACAAACATCAGGAAGACTAGTAGAAAAAGTAGTTGTTGCAATGTAGTGGTGGTAGTATTTAAAATATTAATGCCCAAAACGTGTTTTAAATAAAAATGAAAGTGTTAAAACTAAGACTTAATTCCCAATTAGCAGACCGTTGTAAACAAGTGTGAAATACTTTTGTCTGTAATGTCCTCTTTATGGCAGAAGCAGATTTATGACCTTACGACAGTTATACCGTCTGACAGGCGCGTAGGAGCGATTTGAACATTGGGGCCGCGGAAGAGATGATTTTAGCTAAATCTTGATATGTCGATATAAAAAGTTTCTTATTTTTATAAGACAATTATGTAGTCATTGGTGTATATAAAACGATTAAATCATCACATTCGAGTACTGAACTACTGCAATCAACAACAAGATCACGATTCGTAAATTAGACGTCTATTCTTTCAATAATACATAATTGTTCGTATGCAAAAGTAATAATTGTACAAAGATCGGATGATTTATTTTTTTATATAATATACTGTCTCTTTCTATAAATAGTAGTTTTGCTGTTTTTAGTGTACTTGTGTAAGGCTGACACTAGTAAGCATGAACACTTTAAAGCGGCATTACTTCATTTTAACCCGCTATTGTATGAACAATTACATGTATTTGCAACTTTAGGCACAAATTTGCAGCACTAGTTCGGGCTAATAAGATTTTAATTTACCAAAATAAATTCGGTCCGCGCGACTAGAAGCGAAAGTAGGATTTCCGAAACGTCACAGAAATCGAGATCGCGCATGAAGTGGTCTCTTCGTCAAAAATCGGTACTAAATATATCTCTACTATATTTAGCTTCTTAAAAGTTCGTTAACGATAATTTAACAATATCATTGAAAATCTCGTCTATAAGAAAGAATTCGATCGGATCTTTTGTGTTCTGTTAGAGAGTTTATACATTTGAGTCTATATGGACAAATATGATTTTTTCAATAGTATATTCTTACTTAAGTTTAGGACTGGGGCTTTAAAAGCTCTTGAACCTCGTGGTTTTATTCTACAAACAAAAATCGCAGATATTGAGCTATAAATTCAGTTTTAAAGTGCTAAAATAATATACTTAATCTCAAAATCACAAATTTATGAGCACCCCTTTAATCGTGTTGTTATATTTTACATATGATTTATGCTTATGTCATTTTGAAAGTGGTGCATAGGTACGCCGAACAAAATTATGAAAAGAAAGGGGCAAATACAGGATTTCAATTATGAGAGCGGGGACGCTGGTATGTATATAAAGATGCATCAGGAATAGTGTCGTATCCATATTTACTGAATATTCCTTAGGAAATTATGTTAATTTTATGAAATACAATATAATTATATTATTTTATCGCTTTCTTGAACCTGCGTCTTAGTATTAGATTTTAACCCAGCTTGAACTTTTCCGATTATGGTCTGTCTTCGAATACGACATTGTTTCGCACTACTTATTTCGATACATTTAACTGGGATTAGCTCCTTACTCGACCATTGGTTTAAAACCATGAGATAATCCCGCGGCATTTCACCGTTTCCTTGACGTTGACACATAACTGAGTATAAGCTAAGCCGATAACGACTTAAAGGTGAAAATGACGATCTTTAAGCGAGATTTTACTGTTTACGGCATTGCATAATCGCCGAAGAACCCGATGTTGAAATCTTGGCCGCCGGGGCTGCGACTTGCCGAAATATTGGGGCCGCGGCCGCGGCTCCTGCGGCCCCTGCTCCTACGCGCCTGCCGTCAAATGCTGCAAATAAGCTTGGGCTAAAATTCATGCCCCTATCAGAGGATAAGTGTATGACTGAACACCGTATTTCAGACTCAGTCGGTTGAGCCTCATTTATCACCAAACATATCGCATATATCAAATATAGGAATGTTCTTTGTGCATCGTTCCGTTAGTGTGCCTCCGGATTTCTTATCCGCTCCATGAATACTACACACCTGGAGGGAATTTTAAGGAAGTTTAGCAATCTGATTAAAATCATCTCCTGAAAACCGCTACGCTATCAGGATCTGACGACGAGTAACTTAAACATGCTTTTAACACAAACCCTTTGAACAAAGTCGCAAATTTACATTGAAAGTTATGATAGTATTATTAAGTGTCAATTAAGTACTGAATATTCATATCATTATGACGTCATGTCTGATAGTTGTAAGGTAAAATTGTGGTGATCACTAAGTTATTTAGTGTATATTAAGTGGTTTTAACAATTAAGAAACCACAGTCACTTCTCTACGCTCCGTTCCCTTTATTAGGGTTTCTAAATTGTTAAAACTTTACTTTTTATAATATACACTTTCTATAACATAGTGGTTCGACCATTAATCGCACAATACCCTGCGCATCGTTGCATCGCTTTGTATATGATTTCGGAGTTTCGGAGTAAAGTTCAGGTATTCGATGAGAATTTAAGGGTAGTGTATATTTTATTCTTTATTTCTCTCACACGTGAAGAAATTATGTCAAAAACTGAAAAGAAGTTTTGACAATCGGACAATGAATGTAATTATGCAAGAATATTCAATAGATCTCTGAGCTTTACCGGGATTTGGTAGGGTTTAGGTTCATTTTAAGCCAGTGGCGTAGATAATATAAGATCCTGCAGGCACGGGCCTACAAGTTTGACAATAAAATGACATTGTCCCAAAAATACAATAAAAACAGAAGGATGGGGGATGGATGGGGATGTTTAGACGGTTGTGCTTATCTTAACATTGGCCAATTCTTGTTAAATGCTGGAAATTACTTATCGGAGATGTAACATGATACTATGAATGAACATTCTCTACAAAGTTTAAGTAGCACCGCCTACTAATTAATATTAATAGCTTATGTCTCATTGATACTAGAAGTATACTCTACAGGATTTAGTATTGTTTAGTCAGCTTATACACTACATAACATTTGCATTTACAATAGTAGACAGGGGCGGATCCAGGATTTCAGCAAGGGGGGTTCAACTCAGCGAGTTATTTTTAACAATGTTAATTTTTAACTAAGCTAGAAAATCAGTCCGTTTATCAGGCCCAAATTAATTTGTAAGAGGCCTAACTTATCATGGGGGGTCCGGGAAAATTTGAAAATCTATATGCCAAATCCAGCATTCTGGGGTATTTTGTGGGGATTTTATAGCAGATGTTGAACTACTCTTTCATAATGGCCGTGAGCAAGTATTTAAGTTGACATGCAGTTTCTATCGTGTGCACATATTAAAAGATGTAAGCCAAAGTTGACATTCTGCTGCGTAATGTAATTCTCCGGCGCGAAAGTCTTTCAACGCTATCAGCGCTTTGATTTATGATTTGCAAACAAACCCAATATCAAATTGATAAATGGACCAAAAGAATATCAACTTGCGAACTTCAGCCGTCAAGTCAAATTCATATAACGTTTGGTAAAAAAACACATTAACAGTAAAAAAGTGGATACGATACATAAGTGAAATGTACCTACGAGTTTTATTTTGATGTAAGTCAATTGCAGATCATGTAACGGCACAAATATATTTGTACATTTTTTAAATAAATGCAGTTATAAAGGAAACCTATTGTTTTATTCCGACCCGTAAATTTATAGACCATCATCCCAAAATACATGTTTGCTAAAAATACGACTAATTTCGCGACAAACTGTACATTGATTTTCGCCGCTTTAAAAGCGGCGATTTTACGCCGCTTTTATTTTTCGCCGCTTTAAAAGCGGCGATTTTACGCCGCTTTTATTTTTCGCCGCTTTTAAAGCGGCGGTTTTCCTCCGCGGCGAATTTCTAAATATGTTCAGAGGCTTCAAAAGGTTGTTTTGATAAGTTTCTTTGTGAAAAATTTACATAAAAAGAGTAAAGTTGTGAATTAATTGCGTGTATAATATATTTGGAAAAAAATAAAAATCGCCGCGGCGGAAAAACGCCATCTTGAAAATGGCGGAAAATTAAGCAAATATTTTAAAACCAGTATTAGACACTCAGAAGTATTTATAATGTTGCCTTCGACAATTATTTAAATGAAACCGACGTTTTCAAAAAACTTTAAAATCGCCGCGGAGAAATAACGCCATTTTAAAAATACGGCGGAATTACGCCGCGGCGATTTTACGGCGACACAAAAACGCCGCGGCGATTTCAAAATCGCCGCGGCGATTTTGGTGTTAAACCCCCCACAATTTCCAAATTGTCCATGCTAATTGATGAAAATCAACCAATTTTTATTAGTTTGACCCTAAACTATGTTCTTATGATGAAATAAAGCCGATACGACTATTATTTCGGGTAGCTGAGTTTGCGAATAAACCGGATTCGCAAAGATAAACCGGAGCCTGTTATGTATGAATTAACAGCCATATTGATTACTATGACGCGGTTAGCGATCACGTGACTCGCCGAGATAACGCTGGCCGCGTGCACATGCGAGATAAAGCGAAGACGCTTATCTTTGTATAATATAGGTCTTTGATATAACTTGTGTTAAGTTACACTTCCTTAAACTTTACTAACGGAGTTGCATATCGAGCGTTAAACAATAGATATTATCCGTCTTTTAAAATGTACACTATTTGGAACTTATCAAAAACGATAGTAATAGAATGTAAGGTTGTATGTTTTAATAGCGCTAAATGTATGGATTTGTAATTTCAAATGTGATTTTCAACCAACGGAGTGCACTAACCAACGTAGTATCAGTGGTGGTTTGTTCTATTAACACTTGCGTCTTACAGGTTATAGCTGTTATTAGAGCTATTTGCTAACGAATGCGCAACTAAATCACGTTAGATATTCTGCTTTGCCAAATATAATTTGCTTTTTTTCCACTAACGATGGTTAACTAAGAGGAGATCTAGATCTTGAGACATTTTACCAACGATTGACAGGATATTCAGACTGTACTCTTTGAAAGACGTTAATGATCGATATCAGATATAAACAATATGAAATATTGACGTTAAACGGGTCTTTGCTTTTAAAATGTTTGCAATTCTGTTTAAGTAAAAACAGTTAAAGGATATTAAAAATTTAGGAAAGATAAAAATGAAAACAGAGAGATTGTACACAGTTTTATTAGTCTTCCAGGAATGTAATAAACATTCGACAAAATCGTGAAAATGGCTGAAGGAAGCTATGATAATGAAATTGGTAGCGACGCAGTTGAAAATACAAGCGACACAAGTTTTGATTACTTTCTAGGGGAATTTGAAAAAGTGTTAAGCGATAGTGGAATCGAAGGTCTTCAAACACTGATTAGCGAAAAGCTTGAAGCCTGGAAAACAACACCTGTAAACATTGCCGTTGTCGGAAATAGTGGGGTAGGAAAATCAAGTTTTATAAATGCCATCCGTGACTTGAAAGTTGGAGATGATGGTGCCGCTCTTGTTGGCGTCGTTGAAACAACTAAAACAGTTGAACACTTCGCATATCCTGACCATGAAAATATTTTATTATGGGACCTGCCAGGAGTTGGAACTCGCCAATTCACGAAAAATGAATACGAAGGGATAATAAATACGCTTATCGGCACAGGGTTCAACAATGTGAGAGAAGTAGGAAGTTTTGATATCTATCTTATTTTAACGGATAACCGGTTTACAGAAAACGACGCGTGGTTCGTAGAGAATATCGTACGCAAGTTTAAGAAGCCTTACTTATTCGTGCGTACAAAGGTGAAGAGAAGTATAAAAGATGATAAGAACTCTTGCAGAAATCCGAAAAGAGATGATGAAATATTGGAGGTTATTTCTTCAAATATCAAAAAGAACTTACACGAAGCAGGGTTTCTTTGCGATAAAGTTTACCTTATTGATAATCATTGCTCGGACAAATTCGACTTTCGGACATTGCAAGAAGACTTATTAGCTAAGGCATCAGAAGAAAAGTTTGGAGCTCTTGTGTTTTCAATTTCAGAAAATACTGAAAGGATTATAGAATTAAAAAATGATATGCTTAAAAAACGGCTTCCTTTAGCTGCCGTCGGGATGAATGTTTCATCATTAGAAAAAGAAGTTGCGTTTTACAAAGAGCAATTGGGGTTGACAGAAGAGGCCATTTCGCGTGCTTCCCAAATTCTAGAATTAGATGTCGAAACTTTAATAAATCGCCTCGATTTGAATAGTTGCAAAGAAAAAACTACAATAGAAGCTTACTGTAAATATCATGGAGATATCCACGGGGTCGTATCTTCATGTCTAAACATAGGTTTGACTTTCGCTTCATATATAAATGCTCAACGCGGCGCATTTGTATCTAGTATAATGTGTTTACTCGGTGCAGCTGCCCAAGAATATAAATCGGGCCTTCAATTTCTTATTCAAATGTTAATCTGGTGTGTGGAAGATGCGAAGAAAATTCAGAATGCTATTATAAAATCTGCTGCGGATCGGCGTTAGTTTGCTTATTTTGAATTCAACAAGTTGCGATCGCCATATTAAACTATGAATTTCTATGTTCAGAATTATGTTTTGTTTGAGAAATTTATGTTTTTTTAGTTGAACTCAGTGACGATGTCAATTTCATATTCACTAGTTTTCAAGAAAGACGTATGGGGTAAATAAAGCTCTTTTTTAAAAGACGTAGCTCAAAGGACGTGTTACAATTGTGGACAGTAACTTCGATTAACTCTGTCAAATGTTTCAGTAATCCAGTAATCATACTAATTAATATTATTTTGTATTCCCTTCTTGAAAAAAACATGCAACATTCATCGTCAGTCGAGAAACAAACAACTTTTCTTAATAACTGTTGCAGTGGTTCGGAACTAACGCCATAGTTTGAGAGTAGTGGCCTAGCAAAAAGATATATAGGTGATACGTATTGCCTTTTTGTTGAAGCAGAACGTCTTTGTAGAAAACATCAATTATTGTTCAATTTTTCTCATGGTAAATAACTTAAGCTCAGTATTTCACTTAACTATATAAGCCAAGTGGCTCAAAGTGGCTCAAAGCTGTTGTGACACTATAAGCCACATATTAAGATACTGTCACCTTTAGCAAACCTTTATACTATATAAGGCTATAGGACTGAGAAGTCTTGAATTAAGGCATAGGTTCTCTCAGGAGCGCTTAAGAAAACAGTTACAATTGCATGTTATGCAATTCGTAAAATCTTGTTTTAGCGACAGACTATGCAGTACACAATATGAAATCGCAAATACAAACTATCCAATACAATACATTTAAATATATTAACGTTTTAAATTTCATAGTTGAATATGCTGTTACAGTATTGGAAAACTTGATATACATAAATAAATGTGGGTTATGTAAAGCATAATATGGTAAATAAATGTCTGCATGCATAATATCAAGTTACAAATATAGAATTGATACAACTAACATACTGTTTAGTTTGATACAAGGTACTAGGTATATCTCGGACATTGAAAGTCAAGTAGATGCTTCTGATAGAGATCAGACTGTTTATGGTAGCCACATTCGTTGTAACAGACTTCTCCACGTAGTCCAGCAGTAAGGCAGGTATTAACACGGAGTAAAACAGACAAATCCGACGACAGACAATAAAATGATTAAACATGGGCAGGGCTAAATCATCATCATGACCAATAATATTATGTGGTTAACACAACTGTTCTCAAAAGGTTTCTGAAGACATTATTCCCCTATTCCTAGAAACATATCAAAAATATGACACAGAAATCACTGGTTTAGGTTTTTTTTCGGTTTTTCTTTATGATGTCTTTTTAAAAGTGGTCAAGTTAGTACTTCTATTTTTTTTTGGTATTCCTGATGTACATATCTAAAAGTGCATATTTGATGCACTTTAACTGTTAGAAAATAATACCTTAACACTAGAAATGCAGAGTGCATAAATGGTGATTATTTTAAATGTATTATGACATCGGCTTTATGGAGTAGTTTATTACAGTGATCGGACCTGATCAAAGAAGAATAGGGGAGCCATCCTACTCTCCGTCATAAAATATAGTAATATGTAGTTACTTCCAAAATCATCAAGCATTTATACTCTTTGTAACTTTTTAGTTGGCCTTTATCTTTAACATTACGCAAGTGATTGATATGAAACTTAACACAAATGCCTTAATTATTCCAAGCAATATATTTCAAATAATCCCCTTTTTCACTTTAATAGACTTTATATGATAAATAAGGTGATATTGACATCACTAGTAAATCTAGGGGCTTAGTTCATTGCATTTTCAACTGTTACAGCTCTTGATATATTATCTCATTGTATTTGTTTTCATTTTTATTATTTACTTTTATTTATTTTTCATTTTTCATTTTGTTTGATACATGATTATCGACATCTTCGTTGAGTAAATGAAAACTCGTTTTATACAATAAAAACACAACAACATTTTTGTGCTGTTTGTTTCTTCCATGCTTTATTTGTAGTAAGTTACTAATTCAAGACATTAACAAAACACTAATTGAAAACCAGACCCCAAAATTATAAAACTGAGAATGGAAACCAGTCTCAAATCTAAGGGGTCTGATTGGCTCATAAAGCGACTGGTGGCCATTTCAGACAATCAGCAGATGCTTGAGATTTGAGACTGGTTTCAATCTCAGTTCGTAGAACCTGCCTTAAACACCAAATGGCAATGACCTTTGAAAAGCTGTAACCTGTATTAAAGGTTCTCTTTTTCGTTATTTGTTTGTGTTGTCTTATTTGAAACTGATCATTTCATAAACTCATGCCCTTTTTTTCTCCTTGCTTTTTGACTGTGTGGAGACGCTGTGTTTTCTTAGCGGGGTTATTCCTTATATGCATGTTTCACGTTTTTTGCAGTCACTTGTTTGCTACCAGTGATAACTTGACAAAACAAAGCAGGCCCAGACGCAGCCCTATGGCTGAGGGGCTGCAGCCTCCCCCCATCCCGGCCGCTTTTTTTAGTTGCCTTTAAAATCTGTCTGATCAAGTGTTGTGTATTGAAGCATTTCACTGGCCAGCAATTAATTACCATGGATACATGTACCTCGGGGGCAAATTAACCGCAAGCGACAATTAACAGTGATGTAAACATGTTTGATTTAAATACAATTTTTCATTGGTTGCTCGCTCAGCCATTGCCCAATCAAAACAGGTGGAACAATAGCGTTCTGAGTGCAGTAAAAGACTGGGAAAGCGATACAAACACCAGGAGCAATTAGCAGTTTTTGAGGAAATCAGATTCTTTCATTTTCTTTTGACTTTCAGCGAACCTACAAATATGTAAGACTGTTTAACTCAATATCTGTCCACAATTTTAAGAGTGAAATGTATTTTTGACCAGATAATGGGAACATTCTGAAAATGAAGAGTTCTCAGAGTACACTTCATTCATTTGGATTAAGTTAACAACAGAAATTGGATAATTTATGTTCATCCTCGGTTCGAGAGAACTGTTAATTTATTGCACACTGAATAAGTACAGATACAGTTTAGGTATACTTAAAATTGCACTATTTTAGCACACTGCATAAAAAAATCGAATGCGGGAGGGGATATCCCACCCACCCCGTCATCAGCCCCCCAGCATGTACCAGTCTGGATCCGGCCCTGCAAAGTATAGTGAGTAGTGAGTTGGCTCTGTAATTACACGGTTCGGCCTACGAGCTTAAAACAATACAGATTAAGATTGATCATCACATTGTACATTCTCTGAGGACTTTTCGAAACCCCGCTATTAAGTCCATCTTTTGGACTAGAAAAAAGGTCTTATTAGTTGCATGGGCTTTATTATGAGGTAGAAAATAGTGCGAAACTATATCTTTATAAAGTGAAATATGCAACCAGTAGACACAGCCTCCCCAAACAGTCGAAACGTAGAGAGAAGAGAGCATGATTGTACAATTTTCAGTTCAAGAAGAGACGCCACAAACAATTAACACAAGATATCAAAAGTGAGAACCTGAGGGGTTAACGCCTTGGAACGGTCAGTGGCAAAACGATTTCCACAAGGGGTATAAACCTGGTTCTATTGTGAACAAACCTCACACTTGCCCTGACAGGTTCTCATATAAACAAACAAGTATAAGTTGTCTTGGTGATATAACTCTAACCCACCCATAAACTTGACATTTTTGCATGCAAAAGTACACAAACATATAGAACATTAGACGTTTATTGCATTGTCAGCAAAAGGGACATTAAAACGTGATCTTATGTCGACATGTTCTTAATTTACGATTTGTCTAAATTAGGGGTTTCACTGTAATAAAAAGAAACTGACAAACAGTTTTTATCTGTATTTATTTAAAAAGACGCCGTGGGCCGATACGTAAATAACAAAATAATTAAAAAGTTAACACATTATGATTTATTGACTACATCCCTTGGGATTATTTTTAATTCACAAAACAAATGTCCTACAGGAGAAACGTCAAATATTCTTTCTTCTATTAAGTTGGTTTTCATTGATAGAATGAAAACTGATACAAATCCAGATTTCCAATCAAAAACATATAGTGAAACGTTGTATCGGAAAAAGACGTGGAACATGATGTGTACAAAACTTAACTAGGCCAAAAGTTGTGATGACAACAATTCAACGATGTAGCTACCACTGTAAACATCATTACTTATGCAACCGCTAATATCAATTTGTGGAAGCAATTATACATTAACTCATTTTTCTATACATTCGGTAGTATATAATTGACACCAGTATTCATTGTCGATAAACAATAACTACGATTTTCCTTTAACAAATGTCTAACAATTACTAATTTCCACTAGCTAATGTTTTGTAATTAAATAAGTCAACAACCTGAAAAAAAGATCAGAAAGTGACCTTATACACAATAGAACTGAGGCCTCATTGATGAACTTGATAACAAAATCAGAATGAACTATGTTTTTGATTTACCGGTATCTGGTATCAATTTCTGACCCAGCATGATTGGCAACAGTTTTAACGAATATGTATCTTGATCACTATCACTTGTTTCTTGGGTACTATAAAACGACCGACATTTCTGACCCGGCATTATTGTCAACAGTTTTAACGTATTATTGATCACTATCATTTGGTTCTTGGGTACTATGAAATGACCGACATTTCTGACGCAGCACTATTGTCACCAGTTTAAACGTAATATTGATCACTATCATTTGGTTCTTGGGTACAATAAAACGACCGACAATTCTGACGCAGCACTATTTTCACCAGTTTTAACGTAATATTGATCACTATTATTCGGTTCTTGGGTACTATGAAACGACCGACATTTCTGACCCAGCGTTATTGTCAACAGTTTTAATGTAATATTGATCACTATCATTTGGTTCTTGGGTACTATAAAACGACCGACATTTCTGACCAAGCGTTATTGTCACCAGTTTTAACGTAATATTGATCACTATCATTTGGTTCTTGGGTACTATAAAACGACCGACATTTCTGACCCAGCGTTATTGTCACCAGTTTTAACGTAATATTGATCACTATCACTTGTTTCTTGGGTACTCTAAAACGACCGACATTTCTGACCCAGCGTTATTGTCACCAGTTTTAACGTAATATTGATCACTATCATTTGGTTCTTGGGTACAATAAAACGACCGACATTTCTGACCAAGCGTTATTGTCACCAGTTTTAATGTAATATTGATCACTATCATTTGTTTCTTGGGTACTATAAAACGACCGACATTTCTGACCCAGCGTTATTGTGACCAGTTTTAACGGGATATTGATCACTATCATTTGGTTCTTGGGTACTATGAAATGATCGACATTTCTGACCCAGCGCTATTGTCACCAGTTTTAACGTAATATTGATCACTATCATTTGGTTCTTGGGTACTATAAAACGACCGACATTCCTGACCCAGAGTTATTGTCAACAGTTTTAACGGAATATTGATCACAATCATTTGGTTCTTGGGTACTATGAAATGACCGACATTTCTGACCCAGCGTTATTGTCAACAGTTTTAACGGAATATTGATCACCATCACTTGTTTCTTGGGTACTATGAAATGACCGACATTTCTGACCCAGCGTTATTGTCAACAGTTTTAACGGAATATTGATCACTATCACTTGTTGCTTGGGTAATATAAAACTACCGACATTTCTGACCCAGCGTTATTGTTAACAGTTTTAACGGAATATTGATCACTATCATTTGGTTCTCGGGTACTATGAAATGACCGACATTTCTGACCCAGCGTTATTGTCACCAGTTTTAACGGAATATTGATCACTATCACTTGTTTCTTGGGTACGATGTTCAAAACGACCGACATTTCTGACCCAGCGGTATTGTCACCAGTTATAACGTTATATTGATCACTATCATTTGGTTCTTGGGTACTGTAAAACGACCGACATTTCTGACGCAGCATTATTGTCACCAGTTTTAACGTTACATTGATCACTATCATTTGGTTCTTGGGTACTATGAAACGACCGACTTTTCTGACGTAGCACTATTGTCACCAGTTTTAACGTAATATTGATCACTATCATTTGGTTCTTGGGTACTATGAAACGACCGACATTCCTGACGCAGCACTATTGTCAACAGTTTTAACGTAATATTGATCACTATCATTTGGTTCTTGGGTACTATGAAATGACCGATATTTCTGACCAAGCTTTATTGTTAACAGTTTTAACGCAATATTGATCACTATCGTTTGGTTCTTGGGTACTATAAAACGACCGACATTTCTGACAAAGCGTTATTGTCACCAGTTTTAACGTAATATTGATCACTATCATTTGGTTCTTGGGTACTATAAAACGACCGACATTTCTGAACAGCGTTATTGTCAACAGTTTTAACGTAATATTGATCACTATCATTTGGTTCTTGGGTACTATGAAATGACCGACATTTCTGACCCAGCGTTATTGTCAACAGTTTTAACGTAATATTGATCACTATCACTTGGTTCTTGGGTACTATAAAACGGCCGACATTTCTGACCCAGTGTTATTGTCCACAGTTTTAAGGTAATATTGATCACTATAATTTGGTTCTTGGGTACTATAAAACGACCGACATTTCTCACCCAGCGTTATTGTCAACAGTTTTAACGGAATATTGATCACTATCATTTGGTTCTTGGGTACTATAATACGACCGACATTTCTGACCCAGTGTTATTGTCAACAGTTTTAACGGAATATTGATAACTATTACTTGTTTCTTGGGTACTATAAAACGACCGACATTTCTGACGCAGCATTATTGTCACCAGTTTTAACGTAATATAGATCACTATTACTTGTTTCTTAGGTACTATAAAACGACCGACATTTCTGACGCAGCATTATTGTCACCAGTTTTAACGTAACATTGATCACTATCATTTGGTTCTTGTGTACTATGAAATGACCGAAATTTCTGACGCAGCACTATTGTCACCAGTTTTAACGGAATATTGATCACCATCATTTGGTTCTTGGGTACTATCAAATGACCGACATTTCTCACCCAGCGTTATTGTCAACAGTTTTAACGGAATATTGATCCTTATCATTTGGTTCTTGGGTATTATAAAACGTACGACATTTCTGACCCAGCGTTATTGTCACCAGTTTTAACGTAATATTGATCACTATCATTTGGTTATTGGGTACTATAAAACGACCGACATTTCTGACCCAGCGTTATTGTCACCAGTTTTAACGTAATATTGATCACTATCATTTGGTTCTTGGGTACTATGGAATGACCGACATTTCTGACGCAGCACTATTGTCACCAGTTTTAACGTAATATTGATCACTATCATTTGGTTCTTGGGTACAATAAAACGACCGACATTTCTGACCCAGCGTTATTGTGACCAGTTTTAACGGAATATTGATCACTATCATTTGGTTCTAGGGTACTATGAAATGATCGACATTTCTGACCCAGCGCTATTGTCACCAGTTTTAATGTAATATTGATCACTATTACTTGTTTCTTAGGTACTATAAAACGACCGACATTTCTGACGCAGCATTATTGTCAACAGTTTTAACGTAACATTGATCACTATCATTTGGTTCTTGTGTACTATGAAATGACCGAAATTTCTGACGCAGCACTATTGTCACCAGTTTTAACGGAATATTGATCACCATCATTTGGTTCTTGGGTACTATCAAATGACCGACATTTCTCACCCAGCGTTATTGTCAACAGTTTTAACGGAATATTGATCATTATCATTTGTCTTGGGTATTATAAAACGTACGACATTTCTGACCCAGCGTTATTGTCACCAGTTTTAACGTAATATTGAACACTATCATTTGGTTATTGGGTACTATAAAACGACCGACATTTCTGACCCAGCGTTATTGTCACCAGTTTTAACGTAATATTGATCACTATCATTTGGTTCTTGGGTACTATGGAATGACCGACATTTCTGACGCAGCACTATTGTCACCAGTTTTAACGTAATATTGATCACTATCATTTGGTTCTTGGGTACAATAAAACGACCGACATTTCTGACGTAGCACTATTGTCACCAGTTTTAACGTAATATTGATCACTATCATTTGGTTCTTGGGTACTATGAAACGACCGACATTTCTGACGCAGCACTATTGTCAACAGTTTTAACGTAATATTGATCACTATCATTTGGTTCTTGGGTACTATGAAATGACCGATATTTCTGACCAAGCTTTATTGTTAACAGTTTTAACGTTATATTGATCACTATCGTTTGGTTCTTGGGTACTATAAAACGACCGACATTTCTGACAAAGCGTTATTGTCACCAGTTTTAACGTAATATTGATCACTATCATTTGGTTCTTGGGTACTATAAAACGACCGACATTTCTGAACAGCGTTATTGTCAACAGTTTTAACGTAATATTGATCACTATCATTTGGTTCTTGGGTACTATGAAATGACCGACATTTCTGACCCAGCGTTATTGTCAACAGTTTTAACGTAATATTGATCACTATCACTTGGTTCTTGGGTACTATAAAACGGCCGACATTTCTGACCCAGCGTTATTGTCAACAGTTTTAACGGAATATTGATCACTATAATTTGGTTCTTGGGTACTATAAAACGACCGACATTTCTGAACAGCGTTATTGTCAACAGTTTTAACGTAATATTGATCACTATCATTTGGTTCTTGGGTACTATGAAATGACCTACATTTCTGACCCAGCGTTATTGTCAACAGTTTTAACGGAATATTGATCACTATCATTTGGTTCTTGGGTACTATAATACGACAGACATTTCTGACCCAGTGTTATTGTCAACAGTTTTAACGGAATATTGATCACTATTACTTGTTTCTTGGGTACTATAAAACGACCGACATTTCTGACGCAGCATTATTGTCACCAGTTTTAACGTAATATAGATCACTATTACTTGTTTCTTAGGTACTATAAAACGACCGACATTTCTGAGGCAGTATTATTGTCACCAGTTTTAACGTAATATTGATCACCATCATTTGGTTCTTGGGTACTATGAAATGACCGACATTTCTCACCCAGCGTTATTGTCAACAGTTTTAACGGAATATTGTTCACTATCATTTGGTTATTGGGTATTATAAAACGTACGACATTTCTGACCCAGCGTTATTGTCACCAGTTTTAACGTAATATTGATCTTTATCATTTGGTTATTGGGTACTATAAAACGACCGACATTTCTGACCCAGCGTTATTGTCACCAGTTTTAACGTAATATTGATCACTATCATTTGGTTCTTGGGTACTATGAAATGACCGACATTTCTGACGCAGCACTATTGTCACCAGTTTTAACGTAATATTGATCACTATCATTTGGTTCTTGGGTACTATAAAACGACCGACATTTCTGACCCAGCGTTATTGTGACCAGTTTTAACGGAATATTGATCACTATCATTTGGTTCTTGGGTACTATGAAATGATCGACATTTCTGACCCAGCGCTATTGTCACCAGTTTTAACGTAATATTGATCACTATCATTTGGTTCTTGGGTACTATAAAACGACCGACATTCCTGACCCAGTATTATTGTCAACAGTTTTAACGGAATATTGATCACAATCATTTGGTTCTTGGGTACTATGAAATGACCGACATTTCTGACACAGCGTTATTGTCAACAGTTTTAACGGAATATTGATCACCATCACTTGTTTCTTGGGTACTATGAAATGACCGACATTTCTGACCAAGCGTTATTGTCAACAGTTTTAACGGAATATTGATCACTATCACTTGTTGCTTGGGTAATATAAAACGACCGACATTTCTGACCCAGCGTTATTGTTAACAGTTTTAACGGAATATTGATCACTATCATTCGGTTCTCGGGTACTATGAAATTACCGACATTTCTGACCCAGCGTTATTGTCACCAGTTTTAACGGAATATTGATCACTATCACTTGTTTCTTGGGTACGATGAAACGACCGACATTTCTGACCCAGCGGTATTGTCACCAGTTATAACGTTATATTGATCACTATCATTTGGTTCTTGGGTACTATAAAACGACCGACATTTCTGACGCAGCCTTATTGTCACCAGTTTTAACGTTACATTGATCACTATCATTTGGTTCTTGGGTACTATGAAACGACCGACATTTCTGACGTAGCACTATTGTCACCAGTTTTAACGTAATATTGATCACTATCATTTGGTTCTTGGGTACTATGAAACGACCGACATTTCTGACGCAGCACTATTGTCAACAGTTTTAACGTAATATTGATCACTATCATTTGGTTCTTGGGTACTATGAAATGACCGATATTTCTGACCAAGCTTTATTGTTAACAGTTTTAACGGAATATTGATCACTATCGTTTGGTTCTTGGGTACTATAAAACGACCGACATTTCTGACAAAGCGTTATTGTCACCAGTTTTAACGTAATATTGATCACTATCATTTGGTTCTTGGGTACTATAAAACGACCGACATTTCTGAACAGCGTTATTGTCAACAGTTTTAACGTAATATTGATCACTATCATTTGGTTCTTGGGTACTATGAAATGACCGACATTTCTGACCCAGCGTTATTGTCAACAGTTTTAACGTAATATTGATCACTATCACTTGGTTCTTGGGTACTATAAAACGGCCGACATTTCTGACCCAGCGTTATTGTCAACAGTTTTAAGGTAATAGTGATCACTATAATTTGGTTCTTGGGTACTATAAAACGACCGACATTTCTCACCCAGCGTTATTGTCAACAGTTTTAACGGAATATTGATCACTATCATTTGGTTCTTGGGTAGTATAATACGACCGACATTTCTGACCAAGTGTTATTGTCAACAGTTTTAACGGAATATTGATCACTATTACTTGTTTCTTGGGTACTATAAAACGACCGACATTTCTGACGCAGCATTATTGTCACCAGTTTTAACGTAATATAGATCACTATTACTTGTTTCTTAGGTACTATAAAACGACCGACATTTCTGACGCAGCATTATTGTCACCAGTTTTAACATAATATTGATCACTATCATTTTGTTCTTGGGTACTATGAAATGACCGACATTTCTGACGCAGCACTATTGTCACCAGTTTTAACGGAATATTGATCACCATCATTTGGTTATTGGGTACTATGAAATGACCGACATTTCTCACCCAGCGTTATTGTAAACAGTTTTAACGGAATATTGATCACTATCATTTGGTTCTTGGGTATTATAAAACGTACGACATTTCTGACCCAGCGTTATTGTCACCAGTTTTAACGTAATATTGATCACTATCATTTGGTTATTGGGTACTATAAAACGACCGACATTTCTGACCCAGCGTTATTGTCACCAGTTTTAACGTAATATTGATCACTATCATTTGGTTCTTGGGTACTATGAAATGACCGACATTTCTGACGCAGCACTATTGTCACCAGTTTTTACGTAATATTGATCACTATCATTTGGTTCTTGGGTACAATAAAACGACCGACATTTCTGACGCAGCACTATTGTCACCAGTTTTAACGTAATATTGATCACTATCATTTGGTTCTTGGGTACTAAAAAACGACCGACATTTCTGACGCAGCACTATTGTCACCAGTTTTAACGTAATATTGATAACTATCAGTTGGTTCTTGGGTACTATGAAACGATCGACATTTCTGACGCAGCGCTATTGTCACCAGTTTTAACGTAATATTGATAACTATCAGTTGGTTCTTGGGTACTATGAAACGACAGACATTTCTGACCCAGCGTTATTGTCACCAGTTTTAACGGAATATTGATCACTATCACTTGTTTCTTGGGTACTATAAAACGACCGACATTACTGACCCAGCGTTATTTTCACCAGTTTGAACGTAATAGTGATCACTATCATTTGGTTCTTGGGTACTATAAAACGACCGACATTTCTGACCCAGCGTTATTGTCACCAGTTTTAACGTAATATTGATCACTATCATCTGGTTCTTGGGTACTATAAAACGACCGACATTTCTGACGCAGCGTTATTGTCACTAGTTTTAACGTAATATTGATCACTTTCATTTGGTTCTTGGGTACTATAAAACGACCGACATTTCTGACGCAGCATTATTGTCACCAGTTTTAACGTAATATTGATCACTATCATTTGGTTCTTGGGTACTATAAAACGACCGCTTTTCTGACCTAGCGTTATTGTCAACAGTTTTAACGGAATATTGATCACTATCATTTGGTTCTTGGGTACTATGAAACGACCGACATTTCTGACGCAGCGTTAGTGTCAAAAATTTTAACGTAATATTGATCACTATCATTTGGTTCTTCGGTACTATGAAATGATCGATATTTATCATTACCAGACACTGGAACGTATTCAATCACAGAGTTATAGTTCCTTGTCAACAGTTTTAACGGAATATTGATCACTAACATTTGGTTCTTGGGTACTATAAAACGACCGACATTTCTGAACAGCGTTATTGTCAACAGTTTTAACGTAATATTGATCACTATCATTTGGTTCTTGGGTACTATGAAATGACCGACATTTCTGACCCAGCGTTATTGTCAACAGTTTTAACGTAATATTGATCACTATTACTTGGTTCTTGGGTACTATAAAACGGCCGACATTTCTGAACCAGCGTTATTGTTAACAGTTTTAACGTAATATTGATCACTATAATTTGGTTCTTGGGTACTATAAAACGACCGATATTTCTGACCCAGCGTTATTGTAAACAGTTTTAACGGAATATTGATCACTATCATTTGGTTCTTGGGTACTATGAAACGACCGACATTTCTGTCGCAGCGTTATTGTCAACAGTTTTAACGGAATATTGATCACTATCACTTGTTTCTTGTGTACTATAAAACGACCGGCATTTCTGACGCAGCATTATTGTCACCAGTTTTGACGTAATATTGATCACTATCATTTGGTTCTTTGGAACCATGAAACGACCGACATTTCAGACGCAGCACTATTGTCACCAGTTTCAACGTAATATTGATCACTATCATTAGGTTTTTTGGTACAATGAAATGACCGACATTTCTGACCCAGCGTTTTTGTCAACAGTTTTAACGGAATATTGATCACTATCATTTGGTTCTTGGGTACTATGAAATGATCGACATTTCTGACGCAGCACTATTGTCACCAGTTTTAACGGAATATTGATCACTATCATTTGGTTCTTGGGTACTATAAAACGACCGACATTTCTGACCCAGAGTTATTGTCACCAGTTTTAACGTAATATTGATCACTATCATTTGGTTCTTGGGTACTATGAAATGACCGACATTTCTGACCCAGAGTTATTGTCACCAGTTTTAACGTAATATTGATCACTATCATTTGGTTCTTGGGTACTATAAAACGTACGACATTTCTGACCCAGCGTTTTTGTCACCAGTTTAAACGTAATATTGATCACTATCATTTGGTTCTTGGGTACTATAAAACGACCGACATTTCTGACCCAGAGTTATTGTCACCAGTTTTAACGTAATATTGATCACTATCATTTGGTTCTTGGGTACTATGAAATGACCGACATTTCTGACGCAGCACTATTGTCACCAGTTTTAACGTAATATTGATCACTATCATTTGGTTCTTGGGTACAATAAAACGACCGACATTTCTGACGCAGCACTATTGTCACCAGTTTTAACGTAATATTGATCACTTTCATTTGGTTCTTGGGTACTATAAAACGACCGACATTTCTGACGCAGCACTATTGTCACCAGTTTTAACGTAATATTGACAACTATCAGTTGGTTCTTGGGTACTATGAAACGACCGACATTTCAGACGCAGCGCTATTGTCACCAGTTTTAACGTAATATTGATAACTATCAGTTGGTTCTTGGGTACTATGAATCGACCGACATTTCTGACCCAGCGTTATTGTCACCAGTTTGAACGTAATAGTGATCACTATCATTTGGTTCTTGGGTACTATAAAACGACCGACATTTCTGACCCAGCGTTATTGTCACCAGTTTTAACGTAATATTGATCACTATCATCTGGTTCTTGGGTACTATAAAACGACCGACATTTCTGACGCAGCATTATTGTCACCAGTTTTAACGGAATTTTGATCACTATCATTTGGTTCTTGGGTACTATAAAACAACCGACATTTCTGACCCAGCGTTATTGTCACCAGTTTTAACGTAATATTGATCACTATCATCTGGTTCTTGGGTACTATAAAACGACCGACATTTCTGACGCAGCGTTATTGTCACCAGTTTTAACGGAGTATTGATCACTATCATTTGGTTCTTTGGTACTATAAAACGACCGACATTTCTGACGCAGCATTATTGTCACCAGTTTTAACGTAATATTGATCACTATCATTTGGTTCTTGGGTACTAGAAAACGACCGACATTTCTGACGCAGCGTTATTGTCAACAGTTTTAACGGAATATTGATCACTATCATTTGGTTCTTGGGTACTATGAAACGACCGACATTTCTGACGCAGCGTAAGTGTCAACAGTTTTAACGTAATATTGATCACTATCATTTGGTTCTTGGGTACTATGAAATGATCGATATTTATCATTACCAGACACTGGAACGTATTCAAGCACAGACTTATAGTTCCTTGCATTTTTAAAAATCTCCTCTCAGAGTTGTAACTCCTTATAGTCTTTACATTCTCCAAACAGATTCAATGTGAAATTGCTTATTTTAATTTGTATAACAATAATTATGCGATCATAACGGATACTGATGATGTCTCACCTATCAAACGTGATACATAATAAGAAAGTGATAATGGTTTACTGTTAACGATTGGAAATTGAAATGCATATTATGCCGGGTTTATCACAACGCAAAAACAACGGTATTTGATCCCGAGCAAGAACATTCAATGCAGTATTATCAGATTTTCACCATTTCATCATCAGCGGCGTAAAGTACCCATATAAAAAGAAAAGTTTTGCCCGGGGCTGAAGGTTATAAAGCTGAGATTGGAAACCCGTCTCAAATCTAAAGCATCTGACCAGTCGCCATTTCAGCCAATCATATGCTTGAGATTTGAGACTGGTTTCCATGCTCAGTTTTATAACCTCGGGCACAGAACGCGTAACAATGAGCGTCACTAAACAAAATTAAATTATGACAGATGTTCTCAAACTAATAAAATCCCGTCTATTACAAATAAACGCCATCAAAGAAGACACTTAAAAGTAGAAGGTATATCCTTGCGGTTAACATGAATCCAGAATATACAATTTTCTAGATTCCTGGGATGAATTATCAACATAAGTGATCCATTTAAGTTGTTAAATCGAGAAAAGTGTATTAACATACTACAGAATACTTTAATAAGTTTTGCATCATCAAATAATGATATTTTCCACAGGGAACTGTAGAGCTTTATTTTTCTTAAATCGTTGCTCCATGTGTATGGCAACTAGAAATTAACAACGATAAACAGCATAGATATTACAGTTTATTTGAATAGTAAAGTATCTCAAAAAGAAGGTGCCTTTAACAATTATGAGAAAAAAACATTCTGTTACATCTCAAACACGGATCCAGATTTAGACAACATTGTTGTTTTTTTTTCAATGGTGTCACTTTACTCTTTCTGCAAATCGATACAATAAATTGCACAAAGATTATTAAATGAATGGTAACGTGAAAAAAACAACGTTAAAAGTATGTCCTCTTTTAACTAAGGCATTGGTCGCGTGGGGTCTCTTTCACAGACTGCTCTATGATTAGGATCCACGCATGTTATGTCCACCCATCTGTAAGCAGCGCTCTTGTAGAAAGCAATACAGCAGTCGTCACTGTTCGGTTCACCAGAGTTAAAATCGAAGAACTGAGCCTCTTGACCAGTGCTGTCGATTACCCACGAGTTGTTTGCGGCGCAAGTCACACCAATGTAGAAAGCAATAGTGACTAGAATAGTGAAAAGGTACACAATTTATTTTTTCAATTTTATACTTGAGAAGTTCAATCCGAAAATTTAAATAATTTTAACGAGTCGTTTAATTTTCACATAAAATCTGTTAGCTTTGATAAGCGTTTTGCTGCCAACACTAGTTTGCACGTTACAATGTTGAAATATAATGAGGGTTGATGGAATTAATGTACGGGTTCGCTCCCAGGTACAGGCAATATCATTTGAATTTCACATTAGCGCTATTTTTGCAGTGTGCCGGTCATGAAAAAGTCTCCCCGTACATATAGTCAGTAAAATAACACGTTACCGATCATGCAGTGAGGGTAACGTATTTCAGGGCTAGCCGATCAACCATTTTGGGGTTGTCCCGGTTAGGTCAATTGGTTGCGTTATCAGGAATTGCAGGCTAGGCGCTCTCGCCGTGACGGTGCAGGTTCGCTCCAAGGTAGAGGAAATATCATAAAAATGATAAAATTTATCAGCCTGTTCAAAACATCAACAGCTATTAAAGTCAGGCACCGTATAACCGGTTTCAAACGCTAATCGGGGTATTTGTTTTCCACTGATTGTTTCAAAGATGTCTACACATTGGTTTCTTGTTCGTTAATTGTTTAATTTGTTGCTCTCTTGTGATGTGTGTTCTGAATGTGACTTCCATGGTAATTTGGAGAAAATACTACAAATGTTCAAATAACCTAGGGCTTATTATCCTCGTTATGTTTAGTTTGGTATTTTGGCATTTCACTGTTAGAATTTTAACATATGATCCCCTCTCTATCTTCTACTTTTACCATTGTTTAGTTTTAGGAAAGATTGCATTACAGATGAATTGGTGTTAATATATTGGCGGGCAGTATTTTCATTCCTGCCGATTTAGCCGGCTTTGTTATACTCGGCCTGCAATAATTTAATGTTCATAAAACTTATGATATAAATTTATCATACTTTACCTGGATCATTTTGTGGAATAAATTTTTTCAAAAACTCGTTTTCCTCACTAGTTTCCACAGTCACCAAATTTCCTCCATCGGATACACAGCTAGCCTGTATTGATAAATTCAGAGAAAACTCACCAGCAACAAATTTTATTACTTCTGAACTATTATTTAATTTCACAATTTCATTGTTTTACCTGTGCCGTCATTTAATCAGAGCCTATTCTTATATATTGCATTTCAAAGCAGCTATTTGCTTTAAGTGTGTCAGTAAAACCATGATATTTTGCTCAACGTGGCTATTCCTAGCGGTTTTAACTAGAAACCTTTGCATCTCCGACCCTAAATGTCCGAAATTATGGACTCTTTGATGTCAACAATTCGTTATTTTCCATTTACTGCTACAGACTAGAACTGATAATATCTTATTCGCCCGAGCATCAACTTGTTTTACAAACTTTCAAGTTATCTTGATGTTTCGTTTGATACAATAAACATTTTTACTCTTTAATTTAAACTTGTTAATTTTAATTGAGTTTCAGCTTATATTCAATATTAATCAGGCTCGATGACTTCATCTCGAGTTGAAATCAGTACTCACGCCATTGTGGATTAAGGAAACTGCATTACTGTTGGGATTTGAACCCGCAATCACTGAATCTAGGGTCCGGAGTCAAATAAAAAAGCCACAACCTCGCAAATTAAATTCTGCATGCACTGGTCTCGGTGTTGGAACGGTCATCGAATACTTGACAGTGCCTTTAGCTAATTACCTTTTTGAGTTTTTTTTCGTATTTGCATATTTGTCGAATATGGTGGTCACGTGTAAACTATGCAAAATTTACATGTTCTTGTTTCAAGTACCTGGTTAAGTTAAAGGGGGCGCCGTGTATTATGTATGAGGTATATTGTAACATTGTTTATACCAAGTATGTTGGAAACTAAATAAAAGTTATAAAAAGTTTAAGGGGGCGGAGCAATAAGGTTTATTCCCCTAGAAATTCTAGTATGCCAAATAGTTCCAAATATATTTTTCTTATGGTCCGTAACGATGGTAACCTTTCGGGTTTTCCTTTTCGTTATGGTTATGAGTTTCAATGGTTTTGATGGCCTCGTTTGTAGGGAGGTGTTTTTTTTATGTGGTTCTTACGAACGTAAGTCATTACTTTTATACATACCTGGTTCTGAGAAATATCCACTTTGTTTTGCCATTACAAGAAAAATACAATAAGGTTAACTTTATTCAGTTAAATTATGTAAAAACTCATCAATAATGTTGAAAACGGATGTTTATTGATGTGATTAAGTCTAGTTTCACCAGCTTGGTCCTGAATTTATTGTTTCTGTCTTTTTAGTTGTAGAACTGGTTAAAAATCAATGATTTTTAAACAGACTGAAATAACAGTGTAGTAAGAAGCTTCAATCCTACCTTGGCGGTGCTGTAGTTGCCAGCTGCCGGCAGTTTGTAGCAGGATCTACCCCAAAGTGCCCAAGGTGGCACACAACCTAAAATATTATACAACTGCTTTGAGTCCTGCACTTATGTCTAAGAATGCATACACGATACCAAGCCAAAATAAAAACTTGACAAATAACATGGGAAACTCCTATTTTATTTATGATGCAAGTGAATGCAAATATCTGAAGGAATTTGATCACCAATATGTTTATCTTGGAAATTGTCGATTCAGTATCAATCGGTTAAAAAATAAATAATAAAAAAAATAGTTGTGTCAATTTCTTTAATTAAAAGCGGGGTAGTTTGCAAAAAAAAGATATTTAAGAAATAATTTAAGAAACTGTATATTATTCCTTCGCATCAGTCGACTTGAACTACAGTCCACACTCGTTGTGTCGAACTCGCCGGGACCGTCGATATTAATTCGAGTTATCCGAAGTTCGACACATCCGAATTGACGCCAATGAACGTATAGTATACCGTATATGCTTCTTATCTATCATGAATATGCGTGTGTATGTCCAATATCAAATACATTAACATCTCATTGCATTATTCTAATAATATTTAAACCAAATATTGTTTGTATATATTAAAACAAAACAATTAAACAAATTATGAAATTGATTTTATTTATTACATGTACATGTACATAGGCTAAGTATCATCGTCATCATAAAGTTAAATAATCAATGTTCTCGCGCTCGACCTCCATGCTGGCCGCATATCTTGTTTCATAATCTTTCTCCTTGAGCGTTCTTTTTGTGCCTCTTTTTTGTTGAGGAGTATTTTCTACATTTGGATCAGTCATTTTTGCATGTGTTTTCGTAAAGGGATGCTCGCATATTTTAAGGGCGCGATGGTCACATCATAAACACACAATCATTATTGATTATTAAATAATCATGACAGTTTGCCCCCCCTGACAAGCTACCACTTTGATGATACCACGCGCATTGTTCGACCGCGTCGATTTTCACACTTCGACTTATCCGATGTCTTTACATAGGATAATTGAGCCGGCGGGTTTAAAATTTAGTTCGACTTATCAAAACATTGTTTAAGTCGAATTCGACTTAAACGGCGTAATATTATATGTAAAAAGAACAAATTTTGGCGGGACCGTGAAATTAATTCGAGATAACCGATGTTTCGACTTAAGCGAGTTTGACACAACGAGTGTGGACTGTATTTCGTTTTCCTTCTGTGCATTCCAAAAACTTCTATATTTGACAGTTAAATAATCTATTAGAGACTTTTAGGTAAAAATATAAATCTTATTATTTAGGAAAGAGGAGATAATCTTGTCCTATTTGAAAAAAAAAACATCTGCCCGCTTAATCAAATGTCTTTATACCATGTGCAAATACCATAGTATTAATGAAGGATAAATATAGGATCATTGAGCATTTTGTTCAGTTATATGTGTGTGGAGTTTCAGTTGTGTCTGGTAAAGAAAGTCCCCATGTTTCTCTTCGAGTATTATTTCAAACAAGAACTTTTACCTCACATTAAAATAAGTTATTGATGATCAACATTTACATTAATATTGTAATCAACCAAATATGTTCATTTTATATTACCTTGTTGAATTCGATAATGAAGAATTCAAGTGGCATAGTCGGCTGTTGTATAATCAATCAAATTGTTACATCTAAGACATTTGCCGGCTTGGTAAAGAACCGTACGGCACTGTATGTCTTGGTAGCACTCGAGCAAACACTCATGGATGTTCCTTGTATCGTCGTATGTATTGGAACTAAACGCACTGCACGATAGCGTGCTCACACTGTTGCTTAGGTCGAACCGTGCCATCTTTAATGTCCGGGTATTGCATGTCCCCTTATAAAGTGGTAAGTAGCAAATCACCAAAGCTGTAGTACATGTTGATTTGCGGTGAAAAGAAAACATGTTAACGTTACCTGTCGTTAAATTCCAATTTAAATCACACTCAAGTAAAATAAGTTGACAATCTAGTTTCTGAATTATGCTTAACTGCCGGCAGAAAATATATGCATCTGATTTCTGAATATTTTAAAGGCACAAACGCCGACTTTTACATGAATATGATGCGTGATGAAAATGGATTACAAGTTGTTGACGATAAAATTAAAATCAACTTAAAATCAAAACTTAACAATGGCTTGGTAATGGGAAAATTAAATTTAAATTGAGTTCTTTGTGCAATAGAAGCACATCCTTAGATCAAACTTGGTTGGGTATGTACTACAATAATGGAAAACATGTTGTTTATGATAAAAATCGAATTTGAATTAAAACAAAAACTAATAGCATGTTAATGGAATAAACTCGAAACTTGAATTGAGTGTTTTGTCTAACTGAAGCGCTCCAACCGTTAAAATAATTACTAGTAAGTTGATTTGTGAAAGGTGCCTTATAATGTCGGGAACGTATGTCATATGCGCGCACTCCTGCGTTCAAACACAATAAAAGGTTTCCGTTTTTGCACTATTGCCTGTCAGAGTTACATTAAAATCGCATTAAATAACTATTTTATTATGTACACGAACGTTGAATAGGCGCTTTCCGTCTTTGGGCATTACCATTTTAGAAAAGCTCTTACTTCACGTTCAGGCTTTGTGAAAACTATAAGATTGAACCGATATCTATAGGTATTCATGGTTTTGACATTACCACACACGTATTTTAAAAAGGGATCGCATATTTACAATTTTGTTAATCAGGAAAAGCCAAACCAAGAAACAGACAGACTGTAGAAAGAGTGATCATAATATTTGCAAAGACCGCTTGCGGCATGCTCGACTTAGTTGTCATATTTAGGTGTATGTGCTTGAGTTAGTGTGTCCGTCCGTTAGTGCGTCCTGCCGGATATTTCCGGCCCATAACTTTAATAAGAATTGAGCTATCTTGTTTAAATTTGGCATGAGTGTTAACCTCAATGTCGTTGGCAAACCCTCGGTTCCCTTTTCAAATGTCATTGTCAAAATTAGGGGACAAAGGTCATGTGAAAGCTTAAAATCATTATAACTGTAACTCTTTATCATTCTCTCCAATTTTCAGATTTTTTGGCAATAAAAAACTTTAAATAAATAAAAAAAATAATAAATGTTTGTTTCAGTGAAATATCAACTGTAGTTCTCAAGAACACAAAAAAAACTGGTATTTTCACCTGCACCAAAAATATTTTCACTCCTGGCTATGCTATTCGTGAAAACATAAGTTTCTGGTGTGCACGAGTGAAATAAAATCAATGTAGTAACGACAATTAACTGCAAATTATTCAGGCGTCTATTCGCCTTTCCAATAATTCGATGAATTTTTCGGTTACCTCCCCTTTCCAGTCACGTGACTGCTCTACGGGAAAAATCATTGCTCGCTGTATTAACGTAATAGGGAATATGTACATACAACTTTCATTTTATCATAAAATTCTTTTTTTTTGAAAAATATATTTTCTCTTTGAATTAGTAATAATACATTAGCGTCTTGATAATTTTGAAAATAATTTATAAAACAATCAAGTTTCTCTGACTAAAAGTGTCAAGTCATTATTCCTCGGGTTAAACAGTAAACGACTTGAACTAACAGCCAGTGTTCTCTCCACGGCTAAATTGAGTCTCGTTTCCGGATTAGCGTGTCTAATCAACTACTGACATCATGTTATGATTATGTCGGCGACGATTGATTTTGAAGGCGGCATGCCATAAAAATGTCAAATTGTCTCGCACAAGGGGTCATCTGTCAATTACTTAAAGGGACAGATATCATTTTCCAATAGAGATCGTGTAATTACTATTTGCAAGTTATCTACACCTCCCAATTCTTAAGTATTTCGGAGTCCTTTAATTATTGGATGTGCCAGCAATTGTATTTGATTTAGCATTTATATGGATTCTTAATTAACATAATGACACGTTATAGAAAAAAAGCCGTCAATAAGAAACAAATCTTAGCAAAACATTTTATATATGTTTAATTAAGCGTTTGGGCTTTTATGCCAAAATTACAAACTGTCAAACCTAAGAAATCTAAATTGGATATGCAACCATATTGTAATATAAATATTTCCATCTTTATTGGAAGCCGGCATCTGAATACTGGGATTTTATTCTACGAATGATACTTCTACAACGAACAATCAGATTACCGAATCCTGTTTTATTTCAAGACAGAATCAATCATATGTGGTTGTGAAGTGTACGTAACATTTTAAAAATTCAAATTATTTATTCGTTGACCATAAACGCCATAAATTATTAGGACAATTCTATTGTTCAAATGTGCAAGTATCAACAAATTTAGATTGAAAATTTTTTGTCTACAGATCATGTAACCAGATGGTGACATATCACGATTTCCAGATAATAGCGCATTGCCAGTCTTAGCAATTTGCAACATTTACACCAGTAAAATATATTTTCAGGGGAAAAGATATTAAGAAGAAATTGTTGTACAGAATTGGTAAAATTAATGCTTATGTTTGTCCAAATTGCGTTTCATACTGCCTACTATCAACAAGAATGGTACATGTTCTTAAATCATTAAAACTCTAAATATCTAACAAATAGTGAAAATAAAAAAGTCTGGCTAGAATAACAGACCAGCAACTTATCTTTCACCGCCGGCGACGAACGCAGACCTGCAATATAGTGGATAATGTTAACTGTTATGTGCTTAAGCCATTAGTGCGATCGTTCAGCTATCACGCAGAGCCTCCTTTTGGATTGATTTCCGGTCGCGGGAAGTAACTCGTACAGGACTGCGAAATGTTTATTGGAAAGGCGTTATCAAACCAGTTGCCAAAAATGGATTGTGACACCGCCATAAGGAAAAAGTTCCTATCCCGGTGTTCCTAGCGACAACTTACCCGGATATTGTGCTTGATGTGATATCGGTTTTATACATTGTCAAGTTGCCTCAATAGATTTCACTTGAAGCGGAAAATCCGAAAATATCTGAAATCGAACATAGCTTTGAGAAAGACATCCTTGTTTCGACGAGCTTTAGAGACTTAAGGGGTGATGTGCCGCGGGTCTATATCTACCCTGTTCGCCCATGCAATAAACAAAATTATGCTGAGTAATGGGCTGATCTGCTTTAAAGCATTTAGTCTATATAAGCCCCTTACACGCCCGTCGAAGACGGGTCGTTTTATGGAAACACCAATCGTGGGCGGGCGGCTTCCACAGCGATATCCGCTCAATAACTCTTCATGAAACGTTGGGAAAATGTTTATGGGCATAATATCTCGGCCAAGTTCGATAACCAGCTAAATCACTTCAGCAACTTCAGAGTTATGGCCCTTTATTGGCATAAAAATGGCAAATTCTTCGACGGACGTATTTTTGGCAATTTGGCACTATTGTTTCTGCACTTTGGCACTTTTAATTTCACCTTAGTGTTGTTTATTTTATTTTAACATCTAACTGTCAAACCTCTGGTAAAAAAACTATTATCTTGGAAAGATAGACAGGCGGATGGACTGACACTCTCAAAATAAAACATACAAACAAAAGAAACCTTTTTTTTTTAATTTTCTGTCAACTTGATGGTATATACACTTCTAATCAGTTTCTTAAAACCTGGATAAATTTATGAACATTTTCAATTACTAATCCAAGATACTACAAATTTCGATTTTAATAATGTATTGACCCAGCGAGCAACCTCAGTAAACATCTGTTGCACTACAACACATCAAAAGACGCCGATCACTTTTTATGTCATGCGACTACTGTCTTACTGCCGCTCCAATCAGAAGATGCTGCGTTAAACTTCCAAATAAGTTTTTGCTGACGATCTAATTTATGTCACTGTGAGTTCCTTCTGCTTGAAAATGTTAACCTTTTCCTCCATATAAACGAATTTTTACGCATGTGCGACCAGTGTAGATCCCGATCAGCTGGCACATCAGTGCCATAAGATCAGGATCTGCACTTGCTGCATTTTGGTCAGAAATAACGTAATAAATCAAAAAGCGATCAGTTTAGATCCTGATTATAGGGCATGGATGTGCTGATCTGGATCTAAACTGTTGGCCCATGCAATAAAGGTGTATCTATGGAGCAAAGGTTTAGACTAAAAGTAGCACTGAAGTAGTACAAGTAGCACTGAAGAAATAACAAAAGTTGTGGCTTAAAGTTAAGCAACATGGAGGCGTGATAAACTATAAACAGCATTCTGTCAATTAAACTTTCCAGCTTCCTTACAGCGGAAATATCAGTCACTGCGGCACATGTTTTTCTAACTGAAAGCATAATTTGTAGTATATACACTCCACAAAATATGAATAAGGTTCAACAGTAAAATTACTATTATTTTCATCATAAGCACAATGTGTTCATGTAATGAGTGTTTGAATAAATCTTAACCCTTTCCTCCATAGATACACCTTTATTGCATGAGCGAACAGTTAGGATCCAGATCAGCTGGCACATCCATGCCGTCTGATCAGGATCTAAACAGTTCACTTTTTGATTTGTTAGGTTATTTCTGACCAAAATGCAACCAGTAAAGATCCTGATCAGATGTGCTGGCTGATCTGGATCTACATTGGTCGCATATGCGTAAAAATATGTATATGTGGAGGAAAGGGTTTATATGACACACATGTTTCATCATCAGGATAATGAAGTATTTAACAAACTGAAAAATGAACAGTGTAGATCCTGATCTGCCTCATCCATGCAGTGTGATAGGAACGTCGGCTGTTCTCTACAATAGTTGCAATGGAAAAAATATAACAACCCTATCCCATAGTGTTAATCCTTTACTCCATTAAATATGGGCAAACAGTGTAGATCCAGATTAGTCTGCAAAAGCCTTCTGACCAGGATTTACTCTGTTCACTTTAAATTTAATAGGTTGTTTCAGATCAAGAAATGAACAGTGTAGATCCAGATCTGATGGCTGATCTGTTTGCCCATGCAAATAAAGTCATATCTTTGGAGTTTTGAGTCAAGGAATATTGTATTGTTTCACCAATGGCTGTCACTTGATGTTTTGTATTGTATCACAAATGGCCGTCACTAAATGTTTTGTAGTGTTTCACTTATGGCCGTCACTAGATGCTATCATCCTCAGAATGATGCTGTCTATTGTATCCACACTTGCTCCAAGTCCGGAAAGAAGAACCAGAAAATATTTTTCTGCACCAGGACTTTTAAAACTTCTCTCAACCAAAGCAACTTTTCGAGACAACCTGCAAATAAACAATCAAATCAGTTGATTACTGTCACTGTAAGTTGGGCTAGAGAAGTCCTCAGGTAGCTCAGCAGACATCTCTGATTTTTATAAACCATTTGTATTTATAAATTTTTGTGGAATTTAACATAATACACATCAACATTGTTTTATTTTCATTTTCTCCAAGAATTAAAAATATTTACTTTTGGTCATCAGAATTTGAAGAAAACTAAGATGGTCTTACTGTGAAGACACACTTTCCACATATTTTCCATACATAAACACAATAAATTATCACTTCATTTATTTACATTTACATTTTTCTTGCACTTTGATTTAAGTCTTTCTGCAGACAGTTTCCATTACGCATTGGAAAATATTTTGGTTCCATGCTTTGCTGTAACAAAAGCTGCTCACAAACTATGGAACTGTGCACAATGTTTTGTCTTATGACATCCAACACCACTGACATTTTACAAGTTACTGCAAAACCATACTTGTCAAAACCATTACTCACTTTATCAAAGTGTGCATGTTCCAACCGCCCTTAAATTGACCATGTTATCATGAATTCTTCTCAAAATTTTGTCAAGAATTAAGAACATATGGGAGTATAAATATAGGAATTGAATAGATATTTTATTGTGTTAATCAAGACATAAAAAATGTTTGGGTTGATAAAGGGAAGTATGACGCCCTATGGCCTTCATGCACTTCAATCACAACAAATGTTTTTCATACTCTGATGAATGAAATAAATATCAATTCAATTCATAAACTAGATGGGTGTTCAGTTGAACACTTGTGTCGCCCTCTGGTGCTATGTCAGAATAAAAATGCATGTACAAAAAGGGGCATAACTCAATCAAAGAATTTGGCATCATCATGAGCGTGTTGTCATAAGCAATATAATTTGAAAGTTTGATGTAAAAATATTAAGAAATGACAAAGTTATAGCCAACATTAAGTTTTCGCGTAAAAATCCAAGTACAAAAAGGGGCATAACTCCATCAAATGTGACCTTGATCTTGAGAATTTGGCATCATCTCGAGCGTGTTGTCATAAGCAATGTAATTTGAAAGTTAGATAAAGAAATATTAAGAAATGGCAAAGTTATAGGCAACGTTAAGTTTTTGTGACGGACGGACGGACGGACGGACGGATTCCATCAAAGAATTAGGCATCATCATGAGCGTGTTGTTATAAGCAATATAATTTGAAAGTTTGATGTAAAAATATTAAGAAATGACACAGTTATAGCCAACGTTAAGTTTTCGTGTAAAAATCCAAGTACAAAAAGGGGCATAACAACATCAAACGTGACCTTGACCTTGAGAATTTGGCATCATCAGGAGCGTGTTGTCATAAGCAATATAATTTGAAAGTTTGATGAAAAAATATTAAGAAATGACAAAATTATAGCCAACGTTAAGTTTTCGTGTAAAAATCCAAGTACAAAAAGGGACATAACTCCATCAAATGTGACCTTGACCTTGAGAATTTGGCATCATCTCGAGCGTGTTGTCATAAGCAATATAACTTGCAAGTTTGATAAAGAAATATTAAGAAATGGCAAAGTCATAGCCAACGTTAAGTTTTCGTGATGGACGGACGGACGGACGTTCTTACGAACGTCATTTATGTGGCTACTCTATTGTCCTCTCTATTGTTCTTTTAGCCACATAAAAGAAAAAAAAGCCACGTAACAGAACGGAATGAATAGAATTTACCGTTACCATTGTTCTCATAGCCACATAAATGGCGTGGCGTAAGCACGGACCGACGGACTGACAGACGGACAAAGCGATCCCTATGTATCGCCGTTTCTTCGAAAGGGCGACACAAAAAGTACATTCAAAGTTATAGGCAACATTAAGTTTCATATTAAATTCATTTAAAAGTGCATAATTGAAGAAATAGTGAAACAGGAGTTATTATTCTTGTTGTCAGAGATGGCTTTGTTCATGCAGATGATATATTCCAAGTATTAAGTTAATAGAACTAGTACTTTTAAAGTTACAAGTAACATTAAATTCCATATTAAAGTCATTTGAAAGGGGCATAACTGAAGAAATAGAGAAGCAGGAGTTATTATTCTTTTTGTCAGAGATGGCTTTGTCCATGCAGAGGATATATCCCAAGTATTAAGTGAATAGAACTATTACTTTAAAAGTTACAGGCAACATTAACTTCCATATTAAAGTCATTTAAAAGGGGCATAACTGAAAAAATAGTGAAACTGGAGTTATTATTCCTGTTGTCAGGGATGGACTTGTTCATGCAGATGATATATTCGAAGTATTAAGTTAATAGGACTGGTACTTTTAAAGTTACAGGCAACATTAAGTTCCATATAAAAGTCATTTAAAAGGGGCATAACTGAAAAAATAGTGAAAAAAGAGTTATCATTCTTGTTGTCAGAGATGGCTTTGTAAATGCAGATGATTAATTACAAGTAATAAGTCAATAGGCCAAGTACTTGTCAACATTAAGTTTCATATTAAAGTTCCGAAATAGTGACATGAAAGGGGCATAACTCCAAAAATACTCAAAAAGGAGTTATCGGTCTTGTTGTCAGAGATTGCATTGTTCATGCAGATGACACAATCCAAGTATTAAATTGATAGGACAAGTACTTTCAAAGTTCTAGGCAACATTTAGTTTCATATTAAAGTCATTTGAAAGGGGCATAACTCAAAAAATACTGAAACAGGAGTAATCATTCTTGTTGTCACAGATGGCGTTGTTCATGCAGATGATATATTCCAAGTATTAGGTTAATAGGGCAAGTACTTCCAAAGTTCTAAGCAACATTAAGTTTCATATTAAAGTTCCATATTAAAGTCATTTGAAAGGGGCATAACTCAAAAAATACTGAAACAGGAGTTATCATTATTGTTGTCACAGATTGCGTTGTTCATGCAAATGGTATATTCCAAGTATTAAGTGAATAGGACAAGTACTTTCAAAGTTATAGACAAGTTTCATATTAAAGTTGGGGGACTACCGGACGACGGCACTGCCGACAACGACGACGACGACGTCGCCGGACAATAGGATCCCTATGTGTCTACCTGCTATCGCAGGCGATACAAAAAAGACAAACTCACTAAATTGAGACCATTTTGCAAATTCAAAAGGTGGTCTTAACCCTGTACTTATTCTAAAGAAATTTTAAGTGTGTACAACTAGTGTACTAGTGACATTCCCCCACTTCTAGGAAGGCGGGCATAATAAAAGAGTTATAGAAATCCACTTACATTCTTAGTAAAACCAGGGTAACAATCGTCCATTCAGCTGGTCTGTACAGTATGTTCTCACTGATCAAACTGAAATACACAAATAAACAAACGAGTTTTATTCAGAGGTCTCATTGACTTTGTAATCAGAAGGGGTTTAACCCTTTCCTCCATATAATGCCTTTATGGCTTCGGTGAACGGTATAGATCCAGATCAGCCAGCACATCCATGCCATCTGATCTGGATCAACACTGTGATCAAAAAGTGAACAGTGCAAATCCTGATCAATGGCATGAATGTGCCAGCTGATCTGGATCTACACTGGTGCAACATGTGATAAAATACATATATATGGAGTAAAGGTTAATAGAAAACAGAAGGCAGACTCTGGGATCAAAACAAATAAAATATGGCAGCTGTTTCACTAAAATACCCAGGTCATATTGTCAATATTACCACACCATTTAATGAAACCACAGTAAAAGGTTATCATGTCGCAAACTTGACACTGCAATTTTAAGTATAAACCATACTAGCATAACTAAGGTATCAATTGATTCTGTGGGAACAAATTTTTGCGTAAAATCTGAAAACGAGTTTCCCCAATGAATTATATTTTGCATGTTAAACTATTTAGGAACTGAATCAATATTTGATGGTTTTAATTAAGGTATGGAAAACAGTTGGGTTGTTTAAAGTAAGTGAAGCCCTTATATTTACACACACAATTACTCTCATAAATACAGAGATTAAGAGAAGAATTTTCAAATGGCTGTTGGAACAGCAACGTTGACGAAAAAGTGAATGACAGCATCCTTTTTCGCAGCTACTTGTGGCAAAATGTGCATGCTCTTTGACATCACAATTCAAAACATTGTGCAATGTTCAATAAATTATGAACAGGTCTACTGTAGCCACGCCTTTAAAAGTAATACGTCACACTGTTTACCATCAGAAATTATGATTTGTTATACAAATAAGACTTCATTTAAGGGGACGAAGTTGAAGTGTAGATATTCCTGTTGAAACCATCTAACAGTATTGTCTACATACACATCATTCATGACAAGGGCAAACAGTGCAGATCAAAACAACATGTGGTGATCATGATTAGTAAATGAGGAGTAAGTGCCAAAAAATTTAATAACTAACATAAACAAAGAGCCATAACTCTGGTGAAAATTGTTGCAAGACAATTTCCTTTACAACAATCTTCACATCATGTCTAATCATCTGAGCAAGTTTGAAATAAATCAGCTAAATAGAAAATGTGGAGTTAATGCCACACAATTTTGTAAGTGAAATAAACAAAGGGCCATAACTGTGGTAAAAATGGCAGCAGGAAAAATCTTTCCTTTATGATCATCTACTCATCCAGCTTGATAATGTGTGCAAGTTAGAAAGAAATCTATCCAAATGTAAATGAGGAGTTGATGCCACAAGATATTATTACGAAATAAAACAAAGGGCCATAACTCTTGTAAAAATGGTTGCAGGAAAAAATCCTTTCTTCACGATCATCTACATATCCTGCTTCATCATCTGTGCAAGTTTGCAAGAAATCCGCCTTATAGTTTAGGAGGAGTTGACGTCACAAGATTTAATTACTGAAATTAACAAAGGGCCATAACTCTGGTAAAAATAGTGGCAGGAAAAAATCCTTTCTTCACGATCATCTAAACATCCTGCTTCATCATCTGTGTAAGTTTGCAAGAAATCCGCCTTGTAGTTTAGGAGAAGTTGACGCCACAAGATTCAATTACTGAAATTAACAAAGGGCCATAACTCTGGTAAAAAAGGTCGCATAAAAAATCCTTTCTTCACGATCATCTACACATCCTGCTTCATCATCTGTGCAAGTTTGGAAGAAATCCGCAGTATAGTTTATGAGGAGTTGACGCCACAAGATTTAACTAGTGAAATTAACAAAGGGCCATAACTCTGGTAAAAATAGTCGCAGGAAAAAATCCTTTCTTTACAATCATCTACACATCGTGCTTGATCATCTGTGCAACTTTGCCTAACCTGGACAAAATGTGTAGCTACTGAATTTATTAAAATAGTCTTGGTCTTTCTTTAAATATGTGCATGCTGTGTTCTGCCCAATACTGTGAGTTCTTTAATATTTGTGAGCATAAAAGTTTGTGGTTCTCATAAAAATGACATATTTGTGGGAAATACATTTCATGGTTTTCATTTCTTTAAGTCTTTTTTTATAATTCTAGATTTTGTTGGGGCCATGAAAATTTGATCCACAAATATTAGGTATTTACTCCATTAATACACCTTTTATCACGTGGTTAAACAGCACAGATCCAGATCAGCCAGCACATCTGTGACATGATCTGTTTGCTTCTTGGTCAGAAGTAACTGAAAAAAGAATTGAACCTAATCTAAAAACCAACACTCTATATCCTGATCTGATGGCACAAACGACCATCTGATCTGGATCTACACTGTTCTCAAATGCAATAAATGTCATAACTATGGAGTAAAGGGTTAATGAATTCACAGTATTTAATGACTGCAAAGCAAACAGGGCTGACCCTTATCAGACTGCACAGATGTACCGGCTGGTCTTGGTCTACAACTAAATGGTCTACATTTGTAACAAATGTTACTTAAGTGATGATAAGCACTTAAATGGTTAATGTTTGTCCTGAAAAACTAATTTGTTACATATGAACTTACTTGAAAGTACAGATCAGTTCCCGTAACTCCGTTAATACATCCTGAACCAGCAAGTGCAAGGGAGATAACACATCAGGCAACCTATAAATATCTTTTTGTTTTGGGGGAGGTTTTTCAGAAAGTTACTGAATGAACTAAGGAAGTTTATTAAATAACTAAAATGTAAATAACTAAAGAAACAAATATGCACAACTCTTATCTAGTCTATTTAAAACAGCTGTTTTTCCATAAGGTTCAAAAGATTTATCACATGATCTATATATCTATGTAGATATATTTATAAATTTTGAAGTTGACTATAATCTACCCTATGATTTAGATGCAAATTAATTGTTTACACAAACTTACACTTGATGATTCTGTCCAGGACAATTTTCTGGCGGATGATTAGCTGATCATACCTGAACACTGTCGGCAGCACTACATTGGTTGTTCCCTCAAATTTCTACAATAGATAATCAGGCTTGTTTTTTACAAAATTATCTTAACCCTTTCCTCCATATATACACATTTTTACGCATGTGCAACCAGTGTATATCCAGATCAGCCGGCACATCCATGCTGTCTGATCAGGATCTGCACTGGTTGCTTTATGGTCAGAAATAACGAATCAAAATGCGAACAGTGCAGTATGGTCTGGCTCTACACTGTTTGCACACGCAATAAAGGTGTGTCTATGGAGGAAAGGGTTAAATGTTCACAGTCATGAAAAAATGTCTGCATCTCAATTCAATAAATTTAATTGACCAATGTAGATCTATAGATCAGTCAGCTTATCTACACTGGTCTCCCATGTGATTGGAGAAGAGGGATAAATATATTGTTTCACATCTTAAGTGGTTTACTTTGAAATCAATTAGTGTACTTAAGGGCTGACTTCAGTTCTTATTGCATGTCATCAGTAAAAAATTAATTATCAAAATCTCAATAATCTCAAAATGTCATCCAATGAAATTTTTGCACAAATAATCTAGCTTTTTTTGCATATGGTAAGACATGTTAGAACAGTAAAAAAAATTAACTAGATCTAAAAATTCCCTAAACTTCTATTTACGTAAATTCGCAAAAATTTATGACGACAGAAATCTTAACTCTTTCCTCCACAGATGCACGTCTACTGCATGGGAGAACAGTGCATATCCAGATCAGCAGGCACATCTGTGCCGTATGATCATGATCTGCACTGTTCGCTATTTGATTTATTAGGTTGTTTCTGACCAAAAAGTGACCAGTGCAGATCCTCATCAGACAGCACAGATGTGCTGGATCTACACTGGTTGCAAATGTATAAAAATGCGTATATATGGAGGAAAGGGTTAAACTAACTATACAGGAAGATGTTTGGGTAATAAAATAATGTGACTGTGACTTTTTTTACATAAATTCAGCAAATCAGGCAACTGGCTTGAATGTTTTTAGCATACACTGTATATCAGCCAGGCGACTTGGTAGGACTATCTACTGCAAGCATGGCAGATGTCAGTCTAGAACCAGTGACAACTAGTATGTGTATGGTCTGGTATCAACTTCATGTGAAGTTAGAAACATTATACTTTGTTGACACAAGAACAAAGCAAAGAAACCTGGGTTCAACTATAGTAAACTTGCAAATATGCTACAAAATGAAAAAAAAAAATTGAGCAGCGTCATGATGAAAATGTATCGTCAGATGATGAGCAGACTACATTGATCATTATGCATTTCGTGGGAATAAAAATGCAATATAGCCAAAATTTGTAACAAAACTATACCATGTTATGTAGAAAATGGAAATATAATGTTGTGTTCTTTCTAAGAAATAGCAAAATTGAAAAGGCTAAAAATACTACTGAAGACAAATTTTCGCACAATGTGGCTTGGCTCAATTAGATACTCACAGTTTCCGTCGGTTTTTCTGTAATTTTGTAAGTGAAAGATCCCTTCATGAAGTGCTGGACTCGTTGCTCTTTAATCTAAATGTTGTTTTCATAATTGTGAGTTTTTCTTTTAATATATTAAAACTTTACCATTAAAGTAACGATTGGACTTTTATTCCTGCGAATCTTCTTCTACAATGACCAATCAATACTAAAAACTGTTTTTAGAATCGAATTGATGCCATTTCCTGATAGACCGAATTTGGGAAACATATACAATATTTGCAATGTTCTTGATGCCTTTGCCGGTATTCTAAGATGATTGTGGAGCTTTTATTGCTATGTTCTCGATGCCTACTTCGATACAAGTACATTTTAAGGAAGGGGGCCGGGTGAGGATGAGTAAAAAGCTTTATCTAGCCTTTCATCTTTATCTTGTCCATGTCTCCGTTGTCTTGTTTGCATCATCCATAAAAAGTTAGTGTAAAATTGACGTATAATGTTTTTGCATGCAGAACTTAAACTGGAATTTTCAAAGTAAAAATTAAAGGGTGATTATTTCCATAATATGCAAGATAGGTAATCTTACCTTACTTACGTATGCATAATGGTTGAAAAGATTTTGTTTATACAATGTAATATCTATAAATAAAGTAGTGATATACGAACTTTTAATTTCGATGCACACAAAACCTTAACGAGAAAGTCCAGAAAAAAGTCACAACTGGCAATACTTGTGAATACATGTATTAAATGATATTGCCTCTAGCTAAGAGCGAACCGCACCGTCACCGAGACAGCGCTTAGGCCTGAACTGGGACAACCCTAAACAATGTTGATCGGATAGTCGTGATATACGTATTATCACTGCATGACATCGGTGTCGAATTATTTTACTGATAACAGTACTGACTATATGTACGGGGGACGTTTTTACGACCGCCACACTGCACAAATAGCGCTACTGTGAATTTCAAATTATGTTGCCTCCAGCTGGGAGCGAACCCGCACCTTCACGGCGACAGCGCCTAGCCCTGCAATTCCGACAGCCAGAGTTATCTCACTTAATCAGTTATTGGGAAAAGGTAGTAAGAAAGGCATTGCCAAGTTTCAATACAAATATTCGAGTAGTGACTAAGATACTTTCACTTTAAAGCGAAACCAAGGTCAGAAAGTCCAGCTAAAAGACATTAAGATTTGAATACAAGAAAGTTGAGTAATCTTTACAATCAAATCCAGGAGGCGATGCCATTTCCTCTAAGACTGCATTCAACAAACAGATGTTTTGGTATTATACTTGATATCATTGTCAGTAGGCTTAGACAATTATTGAGACTCTTCTCGTTTTTTTGCATTCCTTTGATACGAATATTTCGTTTAACTGGTTTTATTCTGTCGTCTGTTGTCGCTTATGTTCTTAGCATACACTTTAAAACTGGCTAAAGAGTTCTCAAAAACTACCTAACCTTTACATTCCTTGCACATTGGAAGATATCTTAAAATCCTCATCCACTGCTCAACCGGCGCAGTCGAATATTTCGCTAGATCGTCTTCCAACAAACTCAACAATATCCACTCCGCAATGGACAAAATGGCATAGTTTTCAATCCAAGCATAGGTCCAAGTATTCTGGTATTATTTTGCATTTTAACGACAAAAGAACACTGTGGATTAAGGCCCAGGAAAAGTTGACCTCAGTTTTTGAGTATCTATATGGGTGGCCAAGCAAAGAAAGAAGAGGTATTGTTATGAAGTTGGCACTGTGGTGTTCCGTCATGTGCTTTAAGGCCGGCGTAGTAATACAGCCTTTTCTGTGAAACACAAGACAAGACTGTTGTGACTGGATGATTTTTTATTATGGATCTTTTATTTCACATACTGTTCTCACATTTGTTTTCAAATCAGAATCATTCTCATCATCTGTCTCTTCAAACCTTAAGCTGTACTTTGCAAGTTTTGCTTTATCATAATACTTTCCTCATATTCCGATTCCTAGAATGTGTTTTAAACTAGTTTGATTGCCAGTTCTCAAAGTCGACTTCATCAGAATTTTGAGATTCAAAAATAGCCACGTGTTTACCTTTGTGTCACAGAAACCTCTCTTTGATTCAAACTTCCCCTAGCCCTTTTTTTAATGTTTAATACTACCAGACTCTTCTTTACTTCATTTGGAGTCATTTTGTCTAGCCCCACAGTCACCGAATTCATAGTTATTGTATATCATCTGCCTAGTACCAAAATCTCCAAAATTATATACATTTCTTCTTCTATTCACTTGTTTATCTTTTGTCCACAATCTACAAATTCACCGGCCGACTCATCGGCATCGAGTGAATGTTTTTGTGACAACCGTTCATGTCATCTCTGACAAAGCGGAATTGTAGGGTATAATTTACATTTAGAGATAGTTTTTGTTGGTGTAGAATAAATAAATAAAATTCACGGCATGTACCCAGATAATGAGAATCGCGGATAACGATAGATTGTGAGAATAATGATAGAGTGCCAGGTCAGCGAAAACAGCATGGAGAGGTTTGTTATTGTATGAATTTCGTGTTATTGTGATATAATACTTATCTTTTGCGAGAGATAACAATCAAGCGATGCCCTAACATTCCTCTCATACCCACAAATTTGGAATCGGCCGTCAGTTAAAGTAAAACAAACAGGAAAATGATCACGCGACATCCCAGATTTATACAAAAAAAACTACATATTATTCCCATTTAAAATATATTTAAACATGTTTTTTTTGTAAACGACACAGCTGTTATCAAAGCCCAAACATCGACAATCAATATGCCACCCCGCTTTAGCCAGTAATATGGGTATATTCCTTAACAGATATTTTTTTCTGATGCACCTGAATCAAATTGGATAATGGGGATTCGCCTAGAAAAAGTCAATGGATAATGTAAATTCATGACTGGATAATGGTATAGTTTCCCTTATTTCAACCTTAATACTATTTATTCTATGCTTTTTTGCATGTTCCATATCTTTCAACAAACTGCTATCTTTATGAAACAATATCACCAGGCCTAATAACAAGATAAATGACCCATTATCTTAATGATCTTCCGAAAGAGCCTAAATTTCTTTCTGTACCGAAGGCATTAACTAAGAACTAAACCAAAGCCTCTTAACACCCGGGTTAAGCGAATCAGAAATTTGTAGGGGATAAATACATTAGTTAATTACTATGACTATTATGTTCGTATTATGGTCTAAGATAACGTATTCACGTAATGGGAGCCAACCGTTATACATAAGAACGCTTTTGAGAGTGGCGTCCTTTGCCAATTGGGAAGTTACTTTTTAAAACACTGTATCAATTAAGTAGCATGATTTAGTTGTGGTTTATATCAATTGTGCCAATATGCAAAACTTAATTGACTGAAAAAGAGCGAATTTCGCTGAAATTTTAGTCTAATAAGTACATGTCAATCGTCATGATCTGGTGTGAGAGAAATTTATTGCGTGAGTAACGCTTAACATCTTTGGATTTAAATGTAAATTTACTCTTACATTGACTGTGTAACAATATAACATGTTTTATTCTTTGTTTACAAGTCTTCTAAAGTTTATTTTTCATATTTTAACACCTTTGTTTGCGTTGTGATACGTAACACGTTACCTTCATATTATCTTTTAGACAAAATCTGCGATATGTATATAAAAGCATACAAAAGTAACTATTCTGTATAAATGAGACCCGGATATTTGAAAATTATGTTAGAAGATAATACGAAGTGCTGTTGTAGTATCGCGAAACAGCAAAGCTAGATCGCTTTGGCGATGCCAGTTCGCGAAAGTACGATGCGAGGACGCGAAAGTACGATGCAAGGGCGCGATAATAATATAATATTGTGTTTTCATGGTCTTGTTGGTCTAAGGGCTGGACATCGAAAACGTGAAAACAGGAGGCGAGAACGCGAAACATCAATGATAAGTCGCGAACGTGTAGCTCACATGGTACTTTCGCGATCTCGCATCGTTGTTTCGTGTTCTCGCCGAAGATGTCGACAGGGCTCAACAACGATGGCCTCAACGGAGCACCGTACAATGCCATTTGTCATGGATGCGCTTTTTAATTTGATTCAAGCTACGACCAAAAGTATAATGAAAAGATACAGATGTTTTGTATCATAGTGGATAGCAAAATGGACTGAATACAAGAATTATTAAAATAAAATAATTTTATCTGATCATTTAAATTAAGAGCAACACGAAAACGCCACCATTATCCATTTCATAAATATTTGAATTCCCCATTATCAACCGAGCGAATCCCCATTATCCAATTTGATTTAGGTGCCTCAAAAAGATGTTTGTTAAGGAATATACTCATGCTACTGGCTCAAGCGGGGTGACATATTGATTGTCGATGTTTAGGCTTTGATAACAGCAGTGTCGTTTACAAAAAACATGCTTAAATATATAAGTATATTAACGTAAAACAGGAATAATTAAATAGCATTTGAAAAGTAGGTAGTTTTATATCCAAATAAAATTGTCATAGCAATTGATCAGCAGTTATGAAAACCAGTGTGGGGAAACACAGGCCTAGATAATAAATAGCACCTATTATTAAGCTGAATTAAAAAAAACAACTTGAAATCGAGTTTTCAAAAATATAATATTCATGTACAACCCAACTTAACAAAAATAAATGATTCTCGAACATGTCAACGCTCAATTTTATACAACATATTGTACATAGAATCTGTGTTAAACAATTGTTAGGAAAACAGTAGAATACTGGTATCCATTCTATCTCCATGTTACCACCTTACTAATTTTGCAAATGCAATAAAAACATCACATTATATTCAGTATTTTTAGAGGTTTCATTTTTTGTAACTATGGCATTGGTCGCGTTGGAGATTTTTCACACACTGCTTTACCATTAAAATCACACGGTATATCCGCCCAATTGTATTTCAGGATGAGAGCGATAAAACACTCCATGCCCGGGCTCGGACCGTTTGGTTCATTTCCATTAAAATCGAAGAATTGTGCCTCTTGACCAGTACTGTCGAGTACCCATGTGTTGCTTGTTGTGCAAGTAATTCCAATGTAGAAAACAACAGTGTCTAAAATGTTAAAAAGAGAAATAAATATTTTAGTGCATAGATGTAAATTTCTAAACATAAATCTTTTACCGAGTCCTTTGAATATATATATTTACTTAAAGTTTGTTATTTTTGTTAAAAAAGTATTTAGCTGCTGGCACGGTTTTGTCGGTAGGACGCAGATATTTTTTATCTTTATATTTGTATTAGATTAAAGTTAATTAAATTAATTAATGAAATTAAATATTTAGAGTAGCAATTTTGAGGATCGTGCATGGTAGGGCAAGCAATAACAGTAGTGTTTTTGCCACTGACTGTTCCTATATGTCGGTAAACATATTGATTTGTTAATTGTTGGGGTAATTTAAATTCAAAATTTGCCGTTTCATTAAAGTATACCCTTGTTTTCTGACGCCCACACCCACGAGCACCCATACGCACTTGTTCGTTTTAACTTTCCTTTTAATGTCGCGGGATTTTCATGATATACGCCGAGTACTTGATTTATTTAGCAACACGTCTTTTAACGCTGTCTATAAAATAATAATATATATTACTCTGATTAATAAAATAAAACAATATCAATATTTTCTTATTTGAAATGTATGAGAGTCGAGATTCAGTGTGATTCGTTAGCTTAACTACAGCCACAGATTTCTTTGCAAATGAGACTGCGCTGTAATCGTTCGATTAAATTTAGCAAAATTTATTTGTAGCTTTTCTGATATTAGCCTGATGAGTTTTTTGTAACTATTTTGCTATTTTCTCTATTTTCGTATGTTTCAGTGCATATTTCAAAAACATATAAAATATCAACTTCAGATGCTCATTTATGAGTGCTTCGGCGAAATCAGAATAGCTTGAGATTGCGCTGTTTCTCTGACAAATCGGCACGTCTATTCTTTTAATAGTAAAAAGTGTTCATTAACCAAATGACTAATATTCTCAATGCTGTCAATTTCTCATGCACATTACGCTTCAGATGTTATCGCCGGAACTGTCTAAAATTTTCAACTTCAGCTTCACAAAGAATCATAAGGTCAGGTTCCTTAACAAGAAAGCCTTTAGTAATGTAAATGTTATGCCAGAATATAGTTATTGCCCATCCAATGACTGCCTGTCTATACACATGTCTGTACTTTATTTACTGATAACGACTGAGTAAGAGTCCAACCTGATTGATGACAAGAGTAACTCCTGTTTGTACGGTACGGTTTGTTAACGGTGTACGACATTTCTTGCGAAAAACTCTCTTGCCAATAGGGAAACGGCACTGTTTGTTGTTTGGAATGTAGTTTTTGGGATTGGGAAAGGTCCGGTGATTGAATTGGGAAGACACCCGTCAGCTTTAGGAATGGTACCCTTTTGGGGAGGTATTTAAAGAAGGGGAAAAACGCTGATTTCTGTCCGCTTACTGGCACGAGCAAAACCCTTATGATAAAAACTTAGCATTTTTACCTGGAGCATTTTGCCGAACGAACTGTTTCAAAAACTCATTCTCCTCACTAGTTTCCACTGTCACCAATTGCCCTCTCTTTCTCTCCGACGCATTCTCTTCAAGCAGGAGAAAATGGTACGCAACATTTTGCGGCCTTAAAAAGGTGCTTCCTTATTTGCAAGAAAATGTGTTTGCTGAGCCCTTATGATACTATTGCAGATTACCCAATTCGTTTTAACGTTTTTGCATAATGTCTCTTATGTGAGAAAAAGCTATTTTTTCGGAATGTGGTACCTCCTAATCAGTCATTCATTTTGATACAGGGGCGTATCCAAATGGGGTAGCTCGCAGCTCGTTGTGGAACAGTAATATTAATTTTCATTAGGGTTTTTTGCCATAGAAGTAAAAATCGTCATATCAATACCCGAAAACTGCTTGAATCGATTCCATTATAAGGAAAATGAACTTGTAATTTATTGATTATGTTGTCTTAAATGAAATTGGCAGTTTAATGAATTGTTGAAGGTCAGTGTGCTAAACTGATATTTGTTTTAAATAAATTCTCTTTAAAATCAGTTAAGTCATGAACATATTGTTTCTGTCTTTTCATTTTTAAGATGATAGTGCTTCTAGCTTGGAGCGAACAGCACCGTCACGGCGACAGCGCCTAGTCCTGCAATTCCGACGGGTTATTCAACTGATAACAGTACTAACTACATGTACGGGGAGACTTTTAACGGCCGCAGCACATATAGCGCTACTTTGAATTTCAAATGATACTGCCTCTAGCTAAGAGCGAACCTGCACCGTCAGGGCGACAGCGCCCAGCCCAGCAATTCCGATGACGTAACCAACTGAGCTAACCGAGACAACCCCATAAAAGGTTTATCGGATAGCCCTGATATACGTTACCATCACTGCATGACATCGGTAAAGGATTATTTTACTGATAACAGTACAGACTATATGTACGGGGAGACATTTTACGGCCGCTGCACAAAAAGCGCTACTGTGAATTTCAAATGATAGTGCCTATAGCTGGGAGCGAACCCGCACCGTCACGGCGACAGCGCCTAGCCCTTCAATTCCTGCGACGTAACCAACTGAGCTAGTCGGAACAACCCCCAAAAAGGCTTATCAGATAGCCCTGATATACGTTACCATCACTGCATGACATCGGTAACGGGTTATTTTTTAAGAGTGATCTAAGAATAAAGGATATCAGGATTTTCAAACACACTGAAGAGATTACGGACAGCAAACGGTAAGAAGCTGCAATCATACCTTAGTGGTGCTGTAGTTGCCATTCGCTGACAATTTGTAGCAGGAACCATTCCAAAGTACCCAATGTGGCTCACAAGCTGAAATAATACTAGTAATCAAAAATGATATTATTTCTATTTCATTATTTTTTTTTTCAGACATTTTATATATACTCTCACATTTCCATTTCATTTTTATCATTGATTGTTACCTTTTTTCTGACACAGAATTATATCCTAATTTTAAGTACAAATGATCATCTTTAATTATATTTTATATTTTCAGTGATTTTTTGTATTTAAATTAAATTTTCTTCGGCTGATTTAAGCATAAAAAACTTTTTTTTTTTCAAATGAAAGTGAACAGTTTCTTCTCTTGTTATTGTCTGGTTTCGAATTCGAGAAATATGTTGAATTATTATTTTAAATATGTACAGACCACATCGATAAATGTTTGTTGTAATTGTTTTAGTATTATGTCGCAAATTTGCTCGTAAAAAGTACAAAGACATCTGCATTGTACTTCCCGAGAAAATTCCGGATTTTTTGCTGCTTTTTTTGTAACGAAAATGACATACACGCATAAATCTGATGTACACAACATGCATTAAATTATAGCTGTATTCTTTTTAAAATAACGTTGCACATTTTAATGTTTGATACCATTTATTAAACTTTAAGAAATTAACTATTAACAATCGATTTTTTTTTTACTTTTGGAAGAAAGAATGCATTATGTACAAAAATATCACAGACATATCGCCTATATAATTCATGATTAAAATATTCTAAGTATATTCTTAATTACCTGGTTGAATTCGGTAATGGAGAACTCCAGAGGCATGATAGTCTAATGTATTATTTATGATATTGTTACATCTGACATTTGTCGTCTTGGTATAGGGCTGTGAGGCATCTGGTGTCTTTGTAGCAATCCAGCAAACAATCGTAAATGCTATTTGTATCGGTGATGGGATTGGAACGTAGCATACCGCACGACAGCGATCTCACATTATTGCTTAGGTCGAACCGTGCCATCTTCAGTGTTTGGGTATTACAGTTCCCCTTGTAGAATGTGAGATAACAAATCATCAAAATTATCAAAGAAGTATGCCTTCGGTGAAGAGAGCGCATGTCCTGGACGAATGTCTGCATTTCTGTTTAATATGATATTGCCTCTACCTGGGTGTGAACCCGCACCTTATTCTTCCAAAATAAAATCACAGTTCACAGTACCAAGATTATTCTATTGTGATTATTTTATCACTAAAACGTAAGCGCGCAAATTGTAATTTCGCATCGTGAATTGTATCTGTTCGGACCAACAGATGAAGCACCTCTGAACCGCGTGTTAAACATTTGGTCATATATAATTAAGTTATACAACGGGTTCTACTGTCTTGTAGATCTTCTTTTACTTCCATGGGAAATACTCAGATCATTTTAAAATGTACAAAAGGTAATTGGTCCCTTTGTTTAATATATAATTGACTAATGGTGAATCACTTCTCGAATAATAGATAACAATTAACAAGTAATTGACGTTAAAATCCACTTAAATAGGAACAATCGCACGTTAATAGGAAATTAAATTAGTTTTCACTAGAAACATTCGAAGTTGGGTTGCATTTTCTAGATTGGAGAATGTTTTATTTGTCATAACATCCAAATAATATCAAAAACAAAAACGACAGGTTAATGGAATAAAATGAAACTAGAATTGAAGCGTTCAAAGAGCATTGTATGTTTATAAAAGGTGCTTTTTCAATAGTGGGAACTTGATATCAATGCACTAAATCTGTTCAAACATTTAATTATACTTATTCATCATAATTGTTTATTTATAATATCAGAGAGCATTTTTAAGGCTAAAGTGGAACAAGAATTCCTGCCTCGGTGATTTCTTATCCGAAGTTCAGGCTTATGATACTTATTGTGAAAAATCGTTTATTTTTAGTATTCAGGCCTTTCATATACCAACAAAGATAGATTTTAGAAAAGAAAGGGATGTCGTTCATTATTATGCATTTATTTCGAGAAAAATATATAATGTTAGCAAATTTGTTACAAACATTACATAATAATGCGTCCATTAAATGATGTATATATATGTGTGTTCTTCCTACAAATGACACATTTTTGACCTGATGCGGTGTTCAAACATGCATGTCGGGGAAATAAAAACACTAAAACACAGTATTTTTAAAACGTTCATATTGTGGAGTAGAAACCGATTGAAATTGTAAAATAATCATCAGTTTTCATCATCATTAGCCGTTAAACCATGAAAGGAATTTATATTAGCGCTTTACGAAGGCTTGTTTTTCAATCCATTACGTAAATAATTATATACGTCTTTATTATTGTTTGAATATTTATTATATTTACATGAAATAAATCTTGTTTAAATCAAGCATCAGTTGTAAACAATTGTTTAAAAATATCCAAACAATTTACGAACCGAACTTGGGATAACTAGGACTTTAGGACGGTCAGCCGAAAAACATTTCTGCCACAGGGAGTTTTACCCGTCTCTTTTTAAGTGAACATCTATTGAATTTGGAGATTATGAGACTCGAAAGAAGTGTGTTACCTTCACTTTTAAAATTTATTTGGCATCAAGTGCATTTTGTTACGTTGATTGTTGAATTATTCCATGCTGAGCATTAAAACCCTGCTTTTACGCTTTTGAAGATACTGATTTTTTGAAGATATTCTTGACATCAAGTAAAGATAGTTTGACTTATTGTTCATGTCTCCTACGACAAAGCTGAGGGTATAACCACATAAAGATATCTTTTGTTGATTTAGAACTAAAGAAAGTGATTTTCTATGTCATTCGAAATGCTAGCACGAATATTAAGTGCATTTAACATAAAAATTGAAATTTGCATAACAGGAATGGCCACATCCAGCAGACACAGCCTCCCGACACAGCCAAAAAAGTAGAGGTTAGGAGAGAGCATGGTTATTAAATAATCAGTTTCAAAATAGACACCACAAACAATTAACGAAAGTGATAACATGAGGGGTAACCGCCTTGGAACGGTCAGTGGCAAAACAATTTGCCACTGGGGGTTTAAACCGGGCTCTAGGGTGCACCTGACACTTTCTTCAACATGATCTCATATGAACAAACAAATACAAGTTGTCTTGGTGAAATTACTCCAACCCACCTATTAGCTCGACAAGCTTGCATGCAAAAGAAAACAAACATACAAAACATAAGATTCTAATAGCATTGTAAAGCAAAAGGGCGGGTACTCAATGATCTTACCGAGACCATAGCACCATGTTACACTCCTTATTTCAATACAAAAATAACGTGAATATGAACCAAAAAGAGTTCCAGTAACAAATATAATGTACATTTTATATAAAACACAAACGCTTATTTAAATAGCTTTTAGAAAGTAAGTAAATGTATAACCAAATACAATAAATAGTCATAGCAAGTTATATCGGTTATAAAAAAAATTTTTGGGAGTATTGAAATAAAGCGAATTTTGTTATCGGATGGATATAATGTTTAGCGGTAGAGCGGGTAAATGAATCCACTCCGTTATAGGTCTTGCAATAATATTTAATGTGAATTAATAAAAACACAAAGTTAACACAGATCATTAAAATCCAAGTTATTAAATAATCACAAAGTAACAAACAATACGTAATAAAGTTAGCACTGTAAGCAGGTATACTAGCTTACAAGAGATTTAAATAAAGTCAATAAGTTGAAGACTTTCAACTTTCAACTTTTATTTACATATAATGTTTCGAGTCCCACATAATGCGGGAAACATCGACATAATACAATTTACAAATATGCAAACATAACATTAACAATGATACCACGATAAAATTTACAAACATAAATCACGTGACAGTTGGAAAACGGCAATTGTTTAGTTTTTAATAAATGGTAGGTATGATGGAAGGTATGATGTAATTTTACAGATTACATCAAATATATCAAATATCGATTAGTAACAAAACAATTACATAAAACAATTACATAAAATCTTTTACATGCTTACAAGAGAGGGGGTAATAGGTTAACAGTAAATGCATTTATAATAGTTCGGATAAATAACTAGAAGAATAAGCTTATGTTAAAATAAAATTATTTTTGAAATATTTAATTATTTTACTACAAAATATACTAAGATTCTTTAGAACTACATAATTTTGTGATTTAATAAGTTCGATAAACTTTAACATACTTGGTCTTCTAAAAATATTTATATTGATATATTTTTTTCTGTCGTCTTTGAAAATAGGACAAATAAGCATATAATGATACTCGTCACCTATATCATTACAGATTGGACATTTGCGTTCGTTTGAAGGAATGTTTCTCCATCTCCCTGTTTCTATAGGCAGATGGTGATTTCTAGTTAAAAAAGACATCAGCGGTTGGGAAAGATTATTTGGAAGTTTATCAATATAATGACTTCTAACAAAATTACTTTTAACGTATTTATATAGATTGCTACTAGAGTAATTATTTATTTATGAATGCCATTTTTGAATAAATATGTCTTTGAGTTTTTGAAAGGAGGCCTTAATTAGCCACTTACTGTTTATAAAACTCTGTCTTTCCCATACACCCGGAAAGCCTAAATTACATAAATAGTGTTTAATATTATCCAACCATAATGATTTAATTCTGTTTTGGGAATAGAGTGCATACATAAACGAGTACAATTTTCCTGATAATTTTGTAGTTTCATCATTTTCGATATTTTCGATTAGCCTCGACCAGAAAGATATCATTCTGTTTTTGACATGTATTTCTATTGGCGTGACTCCGAGCTCGCCATAAATCATATTTGTTGGAGTAGATTTTTTTAATTTAAAGATATACTTGAGAAACTTTAATTGTACCTTTTCTAGAATTTCAAGATTTCCAAATCCCCAAATTTCGCTTCCATATAATAGTATTGGTTTGACAGTTTTATCAAAAAGTTCTATTTGTAAATCATAAGGTAATGACAATTTATTAATTTTTTTAAGTAAAGCGAACATTGCTTTATTACCTTGTTCTGCAATATGTTGTTTCGTTTTGTAAAAACTACCACTTTTTGAGAGATAGAGACCAAGGTATTTATAATCATCAACAATTTCTAACTCAGTGTTTCCTATTTTAAAGATTTTGTCGTTTCTAAGACGGCCCTTACTAAATATCAAAATTTTGGTCTTATCTGTATTTATTTTTAATTTCCACTGTTCGCAATACTCTTTAAAATTGTCTAGAGCATTCTGAAGATCTGTGTCATTGTCACTGAAAATAACGGTATCGTCTGCATATAACAGAATGAATAATTTAATGAAGGTATGTGAACCATTAATTAAAACATCTCTTGAGACACCGTTGACATTATTTTGACTCAGAAACGTTTCGAGATCATTAAGAAATATTGAAAATAGGAAAGGCGAAAGATTTTCTCCTTGTCTTACTCCGACAAGGCAATCAAAATATGGAGTAGATCAGTCTGAAGTGGTAACTCTTGACTTAATGTTACTATATAAACTATGAATTACATTAAAACATTTGCCTGTTATATTTTCGGCCTTAAGTTTTTTCCACAGACCGATTCTCCAAACAGAATCGAATGCCTGTTTAAAGTCAACAAAACAACAATATAACTTCTTCTTATTAGATTGTACGATGTCAATAAGACTTTTCAAGATAAAAATATTGTCAATCGTTGAGAATTTTTTTCGGAAACCAGCTTGTGTTTCGTGTATAAGATTCGTACTATCAGCGTATTTAGTCAGTCTATTGTTTAAAATACTTGTAAATAGTTTACCGAAGCAACTAAGAAGAGATATAGGACGATAGTTTTCAGGTTCCTTCGGATTACCTTTGTTTTTGTATATTGGTTTGATTGACCCAGTTGTCCAACTTAAAGGGACGATACCTTTATCAAATACAGCGTTAAAAAGTTTTAAATAGATCGGCATCATAACGTTTAATGAAGATTTTATGTGCTCGTTTATAATATTATCAGTTCCAGGTGATTTATTATTTTTCAGACATTTAACAGCTGCTAAAATTTCAGATTCCGAAATCGGACAATTTATTTCTTCATTTATTTCTTCGCTGTTAGTTATACTGTCGTTTTCTATATTTGTATTTCCATCTTCGTCGTGACTACTTTCATTAAGACTTTTGAAAAACGTATAGAAATCTTCCAGTGAGGCACACGGTTTAGTCTGTTTAGGTAATAAATTTATAATATTCCAGTATTGTTTTGGGTCAGTGGTCTTCAATTTCTTAAGATTTTCTATGCGCGAAAATTTAAAATCAAGATTTGCTTTATTTAGAGCGTTCTTGTATTGCTTACTTATATTTTTAAGTTGGGTTTTGAAAAAATCTGTTTTATATTTGTTGTACATTTTCCTTGTTCTATGATATTTGTCTCTCAAATTATGACAGTTTTGGTCAAACCATTGTTTATTTATTGTTAACGAATTATTTTTTACCTTTATTTTTTTGGTTCCAAATGTTTCTAATGCACATCTATTAAAAATATTGCCAATATCGGTCGTAATATTATCAATATTGTTTTGTGTAATTTCATCGTCATGTATCAGTTGATCTAGTTTCGTTTCAATTTCATACAATTTAAGAAAATCTAAATTTTCCATAAATAAATCAGCCTTCTTGGAGTCCCAGAGTCTTGTCTTGGGTTCCATCTGATCACTGATAGGTTTATCTATAGGTAAAAAATGTTTAGAGTTCAATGTGATAAATAGCGGACAATGGACATCAGAATAAAGACTACAATACTCTTCAACATGAAAGTCAACAATATTTTGGAAAACATATGAAGTTGCTAAAAAATAATCAACAGTACTAGAGTTCTTACATGTTAGTCTGGGATTATCTCTGTCGCTCCCAGCTCTACCAATTAAAATATAAATATCATTATTTTTACAAAGATCAATTAGTTGGGTGCCATAGTAATTAATCGTTTGGTCAACCCATTTTCTATGTATTGGAAAATTATACAGTTCAAAATTTGTAATTATATTTGTTTCTTCGTTTTCAATTACTTGCAAGTCAAACATATCTGAAATCAAAGTATCTACACGTTCGTAATCAGTCAAGTTTCCACTTCTGGAGTTAAAGTCCCCGAAAAGCAGAATATGATTACTATCATTACTATATCTGAAAATTTCTTGCTGAATTTCATAAAAAGGATCTGGGTGAGAGAATTTTGAGCCTATGGGTGGAATGTAGACAATACCACATTTTAGGTCTTCGCTATTTTGTGCATTCGGCATTCCATAGATAGAATTTGTAATTGTAAAAAATTTAATAATATTGCTTTTAGAATCTGTATCAATTTTAACATAAGGTACTAAGCTACATTTAACTAACAAAATCATTCCACCCGAGCGATAGCGAGCGAGTTTTACCCTGTTAAACATAAACACTTCAAATCCGGGGATATTAATAAAATCTGTATCATCTGTTTTCGTTTCTTGTAAACCAATTATATCAAACTTTTCAATATAAGAGACGAAATCAGGACAATTTAGTTTTGACAAAATACCACAGGTATTAAGTGACAAAATTTTGAGCTCAATATGTACACTATTATTTACACTGGCTGCATAATCCGAGTCATTATAGCCGTTTTCCGTTAACCGCTAATCATGCTTTTCACGAGCACTTACTGAGTTGAATGTTGTATATGATGATCACAATGAAATAAAATGCATATTATTACCTGTTGAGGCATCAAATAAAATATTAATTGCTTATCACAAAGGAAATTGTTAACACATTTAAGAAAAGAAGGATATAAATAACAATAACAGAAAGTGATTATTCAAGTGTCAGTAAAGTGTCAATATCTTATATACTTATATAATCAATAACTTAATTGTAATTAACAATAGATCCTTTAAATGACTTTAAAAATTATCAGTTGATATGATAGAGATGCTTTAAGAAATCAAAATTAAAATAAATTCTTAACTCTTACTTCATAAATGTATGTCACTGGAGTAGTCTCTAAGCTGAGGCGGAAATATAAAATGCGTTTGTTTTCAGAAATATAATTCACCAAGTACCATCCATCTTTACAAAAACTACTGGTATACTTTTTGTAAGGCCATTTTTACTCATCAGTTTTTTTATTTTCTCTACTTCGAAGGAGATTTACACATTATATATTCAAATGTTCATCAACATAAAATGGGATATAAAATATATAATCAACCATAGTAAAAAGTACACCTGTAATTTTGTAAAATTGGAAGAGAAAAAAATCTTTTCTTTGAACAAATCTGCATTTCTGTAATCAATACAAAGAAATAAAATGTTCTTGAAATTCTGCAGTCGCAAAATAATTATCTTCCCATTTGCTGTTATGATTTAGGAAAACGTAAGTGATTCTAAACAATATTCACATTTATTGGAATTGAATTGATTTCTCTTGTTCTCCTTGTCAATAATAGCACAAAACATTCATTTATAAAACAACACGTCCTCGATAAACACCGCTAGAAATCCCAAGCATTTCCAATAACCTCCCTTTAAATTGAATATAGTTTTAATCCATAATTAATTCTTATCTGATGGGCATGGTCCAGGTGTGGAAGATTATGTTCACAAACAATTAAACTTAAGAACAACCGAGATTAATTAATAAAACACCTTTCAAGGTGTTCCTAATTAAATGAAAATATGTTAATGAGAATGTGAGCATAAAAAGTGGGTACTTTTTATTTTTGCTGAGTACGTATAATGCAGTATTATGCATTAAGAAGCTGTCTTAAACATTTGTTAGGACAACAGTAGATTAACAGCATCTGTTTCATCTGCGTGTAACCACTTGACACATTTTGCAAATGCATCAAAAACAAGGAAATTATACATGCAACAAGAAAGGGAACATGATAAAATGTATTTTATAGGTTTATTTTTTGTAACTAAGGCATTGGTCGCGTAAGAGGTTTTTCACACACTGCTCTAACATTAACATCACACTGAATATCCACCCATTTGTAAGCCAATGTCCTGTAGAAAGCAATACAGAACTCTCTACCTTGACCGTTCGGTTCAGTGGTATGAAAATCGAGGAACTGTGGCTGTTGACCATTACTGTCGAGTACCCACGTGTTGTCTGTGGTGCCAGTAATTCCGATGAAGAAAGCGTCAGTGACTAAAATGTTAAAATAGTACACATATTTACAACTTTTTCATTCCAAAGTTAGAACTTGACAAATTCAATTCCTTCATAAAGATAAATATATTTTGGAAAACCTTTTGCAAGTTTTATCGCCGATACCCAGAATCAATTCATAAATACAGATGCAGTTTAAAATCACTTTTGCAACAAGGTATTTCACAGCCAGTTTTTAATGGAGATTTAATTTATAAACTTAAAAAGATAAAAGGCAGTGTTAATTTCTCCCGGTTATTCGTAAAAACCATCTGTAAATTTAAAAAGAAAGGTTACCAACATGATATTTTACAGCGCTCTGCAGGCCTGGTGATTAACCCTTCTATAGTTGATCATTATGCTTACCTCTTTGGTTGCACGACGGTGGCAGGGATTTAAGAGTTTATGAAGGTTAATGGGGAAATCTTTTCTTAAAAGAACCTAGAAGCTCGATTTATTTCTTTTATCCCTGTCATCGTGTTCTTGCTGATTTTACTCCAGGAGCTCTGGTCTCGGTAAGATCATTGAGTATCCGCCCCTTCGGCTTTGCAATGCTCTTAACTTCTTATGTTTTATATGTTTGTGTGCTTTTGCATGCAACATTGTTAAGCCGAAAAGTGGGTTGGAGTTTTTTCACCAAGACAACTTGTACTTGTTTTGTGATATGAGAACCTGTTGGGGCAAGTGTGAGGTTGGTGCACCCTAGAACCTGGTTTAAACCCCCAGTGGCAATTTGATTTGCCACTGACCGTTCCAAGGCGGTAACCCCTCGGGTTCTTATTTTTGTTTATTGTTAGTGGTGTCTTTTTTGAAACTGATCATTTTATTAACCATGCTCTCTCCCCCTCTCTTCTTCTTGACTGTGTGGGGAGGCTGGTTTTTCTGAATGTGGCGATTCCAGATATGCATATTTCACCTTTTTATTCGATTGTTTGTTGTTGTTTTTATCGGAAACTTGTTTTGTTTGTTTTACAAATCAATTAGCTGCTTTCAAGACTTCGTGGAATGGAAGAAGTTATATCTATTTTTCTTTCCTTCTTGTCAATTGTGAGACAGGTGTACAGTAGGTTTGCAGTAATTGTTTTACTACTAACTGTGCTCATTACTTTTGATTATTTATGCATTTAGCTCTTAGACTAGTCGTTATCTTCCGTTTTTCGCTAAAATGTCTACTTTTTATATCCCAATTATAAATCGATTAAAATAAAAATCTCTTATTTTAAGAGCTTTTTGAAAATGTCTTATTTTAAGATTTTTTGACTTGCATATTGTAAAGAAAATGAGATACATGTATTTGTAAAAGTATGTTTGACCTTCAATTTTCCGGTCGCTTCCGGTTCGCGTTAATGGGTGACAAATGTTGATTGCTCTCTTCATAATTGAACGTTCTTTAAAAAGGACATAACTTATTGTTGTCAGGATCATTATTATCATGTGAGTACTTAAAATAACTTTTTGTGTTGTTTGGTTTTTGGTGAATTTCTGCAAAAAGAATTTTAGAGAATTTTTAGGTCTCGCTTTTTCTTTACTGGTCTTACGTTTTGTAACTTATGTAAAATGAAGATACATAAATAGCGATTATTTGTTTGAAATAGCTGACAATGGAACTTTGAAAGCATATTGAAGAGCATTTTGCTTTTACAGCGATTTTGATATTTTTTATTTTTCACCGGACAGTGTCATGACGACTGAAGAAGGCTCTTAAGCTGTTGTTGAAGGCATGTTATATCCGGAGTTCACGAGTGAAATATATTTCTATCTTTAACTGGTAAAAACATTTTTTTTATTTTATGCTTTTAGATTTTCAATGTTTATGTGAATTTGACAGAAAAGTTGCAAGAAATGGCGTCAAGACCGCTTGTTTATGACATGACGTCATGACGTCAAATACACAAACTTGAGCCCGTTTTCTAAACGTTCTCATTTGGAATGTTTATGTGCGTTTGTGTACCAACGTGAAAAAAATCAGTAAAAATAAAAATGATATTTCACTGTTTGAAAGCAGTGAAATACTTCTTTTATTTCAACGGGAAAATTCTATAATTCACTGAAAAGCATACAATAAATATTATTAATTCTAACACGACTGGACGTTTTTCCAATTGAACTTGCTGTGAATAATTACACGATAATTCACCGCGCGTGGGCACGGCTATTACTAAATACCTGTCGGTATAAACTTATCACTTGACAATTATATTTTTTGCTGGGATTTAATTTCGCGCATTTAAGAAAGCACATAATACGCGAAATTTTGACCCGCGCGTAATATGATGATACCACAGTTATAGAATAATGGTTATTTAATATATATAGACAAAATACTATAATTATTTCCGCTATTTTGCGGCAACGTTAAGGTGACGTTAACGCGCCATTTTAAAGACGTCACGTCATTTTCATTGTTTACATGTTATTTCCGGGTGCAGTATTAAACCTTTGGAATGACAAATACGGTTCAAACGACGACTGGAGAGTGCTGGATGCGAGGTTGGATGGACATGTATTCAAGTTTGTTATTCAATCTTTTAATTTTTATCAGTTTTTCAATTATGGAGATGTTTAGGGAGTTAACACTAACTGCCGACATAACCCATTTGCGTTTATTACAACGCGCTAAAATTGAGTTATGATTATTTCGCTTATTCAGTCAGATGTGTCATGTTAGAATTGAAATAATGAATAGCTTCCGGTGACTTATCGCAGGATAATTCACGGGGCGGAGTTCAGATGCGTAAGGATATATCACGAGGGGCTCCCCTCGTGATATATCCTTACGCATCTGAACTCCGCCCCGTGAATTATCCTGCGATAATTCACCGGAAGCTAATGATTATTTCCTAACTACTCGGGTGGACAACACCTCCATTTGTGACTATTTACTGGCTCAATAAATCCAAGCCGGCCTTCAATATGTTTAATGAAAAATAAACTTGTGATAAAATGTAGCATACATTACCTGGATCTTTTTGTCGAATAAACTGTTTTAAAAACTCGTTTTCCTCACTAGTTTTCACAGTAACCAAATTCCCTCCACCGGATACACAGCTAGACTGTATTAATAAAAATAAATTGTCCCCAATTATGTTTATTTTAATGCTTTTTTTTTCATTTACAAATGAAGTTATATAACAAAAGATATTGCCCCTAGTTGTGAGCGAACACGTACCGTAGCCAACGCCTAGCCATGCAAGTCCGATCACACTACCGACTAATCTAGCCGGGACACCCACTGCAATACATCGGTGACCGATTATTTACTGATAACGATACTGACTATATGTACTAGGAGACTTTCTACACAGATGTGTGCCGCCACACTGCACAAATTACACAAAAGAGAACTTTGAAAAAAAAAGTATTTCCTCTTTACTTTCGGCGAGAAATGTAGAACAATTTTTCATTAAACAGGCTTGCAAACGGTTAGATCTTTGCAAAGCTTTCCCAAACTGTGAACTACCTACTGTTTCTCATCATTTCATTAAGTTTGGTTAAAAATAAGCCGTGCTAAAAGAAAATGTTTCTTCGAGAAGTTTATGTCATTCGCTAAAAAGACGTAAAAAACTGAGTAGACGACATCATGTTTTATGCATTTTACGGTAATAAATATATAATTTTTAAACAAACCATGTGACAAATACATTTTACGACTAAATTTTAAAAAAAAAATCTTAAAGAAAATAAATAATTTGTCTCTTTCTTAAAAAAGAAACAGCTAAAAATGTAAAAAAAATCACTAACGACCCCTTTTCTATAACCAAGCTCAAAATATATTGTATTATTGCCATTCTAAGTAACATTGTGTTCTTGAAAGCGGTGCTTCTTTTCGTTAAGAAACTGTTTTTGAGCACAATCTGGATTTGCCCTAGATAACCTTGCGGTTCACTTCTTCGTTTGAATGTTTCTTGTGATGTTTCACATTTAATGTTGATAAGTTTTCGAAATTAGGTTTCATTCGCTTTGATATAGAGGCAGGCAGATTAATTGGGGTAACCTGGAACCCGCTAGATACAAGAGTTCAGTGGGCCTTCTTGTAATACATTTTGAGGCATCGATATTTAATTTGTATTAGGACGTTGGCCTTAACATTAAAAATCATCATGAAACTTGCTTAAAACTGTCTCAAACGAACCCTCACTTGAAATCTTGCATCCGAGCCTGAAAAGTGTCTAAAATAACCCAGTATCTGGAAATCTTGCATCAGAGCATCTGATACATAACCAGTTCCAATAGATATCTGATAGTCTTTATTCCATTAAAAGAAAAATAAAACTGTAAACATTTTGTTTAATATGTTGTTTTATATGTTTAAAACACAACTGAAATTAGAAGTTTAATGAAGAGTTGAAAGGCTATTAGTTTTAAATATAGTCACTTAAAATCAGTTTTTTTTTAACATATTGTTTCTGCCTTTCTTTTCCATTTTTAAGACTGGTCTAAGAAAAATGTTATAACGGTTTCCAAACGCACGGAGTGAGATTAAGGACAATAGAAGCTGCAATCATACCTTACTGGTGGTGAAATTGCCATAGGCTGACAATTTGTAGCAGGAACTATTCCAAAGTACCCAATGTGTCTCACAAGCTGAAATAATAATATAAAACTTGGTTTGTAAAAGCGTCAAAGATTTTTTTGTGTCATTTTCGTTACAACACACATATTCTTACATAACTTCGAATGTGCTTCTTAAAATAATATTTCTTTTTCTTGCATACCAGAAAAGTATTTCCGCGTTATTTACCGGGGAAAGAAAATCTTATCTTTTCCATAGGAATAACTAATTATCGAAATGTTTGATACAAAAAGGAGGTATAGAATGGATTCATATTCATATTGTTTTTGTTATCTTTTGAGTCATTCCCGTTACCAACCATGTTACCGAAGTGACAATGTAAGCCATAATATTAAGAATCTAGCATATGAATTAAAAAAACGTTTTAAAAACACAAAAAACTTCCATATTATGTGTTACAAAACAGTTGTCATTGTTTACCTTGTTGAATATGATAATGGAGAATTCCAGAGGCATGGTAGTCTAATGTATTACTTATCATATTGTTACATCTAAGACATTTGCCGTCTTGGTAGAGGGCTGTGAGGCATCTGGTGTCTTTGTAGCACTCGAACAAACACTCCTCCTTGCTGTTTGTATCTGTGATTGTATTGGAACGTAGCATTCCGCACGACAGCGAACTGACACTAGTGCTAAGGTCGAACCTTGCCATTTTAAGTGTTTTGGTATTGCACGTCCCCTTGTAGAATGTGAGAAAACAGATAATCGAACTTAACAAAGAAGCATGTCTCTGATGAAGAGAACGCATGTCTGCAGTTATGTTCAATCTAATTCCTCCAACATAAAATCACTATTCGAATCACAAGGGTTATTCTATTATTCTATACATTATTCCATGATAAAGTATGCACGTATTTTTGGTATCGGGTCGGGTCATAAGATGAAGCGCAAGTGAACCGCGCAAGTGAATCGCCTTCATGTATAACATAAAAAGCCAGTCTCTGACAAAATGACCCTTAAATAAATCAAATTCCTAAAATTATTGGGTGCTTAGTCCCCACTATCCTTTCATTTATAAAATGCTTGTTAATTTTAGTTTGAATGATAAACCTGTTTTGAATATTGAAATAAATATTTATCCTAATGAGAACTTAGCTTGTTCTATTCTCCACATAAAAATAATTAAACTTTTTACTGTTAAGGGGATGTAAAACCGTGCACTTTAATGTTACCTAAGGGTCATTTTGTCTGAGTCCATACTTGACTTTGGTAACGCGCGAATATCGGTTAAAATTCAATATCCGAATTATACTAACTTGACAGCAGATTCCTTTTCATCCATGTTCCATAGAAAATATTCAGAACATTTCAAACGGTAAAGAAGTTAATTGATTCTTTTGTCTTACAAACCATTGACTGATGATAGTTATGTTCTGATATAAAAGAAAACAGGTACTTGATGTTAAAATCCACTTAACAATGAATAATGGCACGTTTATAGAATTCGAATTAGGAATTTACGTTCGAAAATAATAGAGAACATGTCATTTGTGATAAATCCATTTAATAGTAAAACAGTAGATGCCAGATTGATGGATAAAAATGACACTAGAATTCAGAATTTGTTGAAACGTTCAAAATACATTGTTGATGTTTAAACAATGATTGGCCCGTACGTTATACGTATGCACGCACTTAACCTGTTCCAACAAAAGTTGTGTTATGAACATCATTATTGTTGATTTCTAAAAGTAAAGCAACGTTTAAGCCTGGAAGTTGAAAAATTGTCCTACCTCGGGAAATGCCTATCCGACTTTCAGGCTTATTATATCAATCGTTGAACTCTTAAAAGTATTCAACAAAACCATATAGAATTTTTAAAAGTTCTTTCCAAATCAACTGTAATGTCAAAATATGACCGGAGACAACTTTAAGTGACAGCAGTGGAAATAGAAGCTTTGAACCAAATTTTTGAGATTGTAACGGTTAGTTCCTTGAGAACCCAGACCCCAAAATTATAAAACTTAGAATGGAAACCAGTCTCAAATCTCAAGGATCAGAATCTGGTGGCTCAGTTCGACGCACCATAGTACCTGCCTTAAACACCAAGTGGCAAATTGTAATGCCAATGACTTTTCTTAGGCAGCAACCCGTAATGTTCTCTTTTTTCGGAAATTGTTTGTGGTGTCTTATTTCCTCTCTGCTTGTTGGCTGTCTGGGGAGGCTTTTCTTAGTGTGACTTGACAAAACACATCATAGTAAGTATTGAGTTGGCTCTTTAATTATACGCTACAGCCTACGGCCTTATAATAATACAATAAAAGACACATATCACATTGTGTCTTTTTGTTTCACTAAAATAGCCACATGCAGTAGACACCGCCTATCCGCACAGCCAAGCCAGCAAGGTAGAGAGGAGATAAAATGATCAGTTTTAAAGTAGACACCACAACCAATTAAATAATGGAACGGTCAGTGGCAAAGCAATTTGCAACTGGGGGTTTAAACCAGGTTGTAGGGTGCACCTGACACTAACCCCAACAGGTTCCTATATAAACAATTATGTACAAGTTGTCTTGGTGATATAACTTCAACCCATTTATCAACTCGACAATTTCGCATGCAAAAGCCACAAGCATGTAGAACAGAAGAAGCTTATAGCATTATCCAGCAAAAGGAACATTAAAAAGGTGGCTTAATTTCGATGTGTTCTTAATTTAAAGCAGGTCTTAATAAGGGATTTCGCTGTAATCAAAATTGACAAACAGCTTTTATCTTTAATTATTTTGAAAGAGGTCGTAGACAGATACGCAAGCAACTAAATAACTAGAGTAAATACATCATGATTTAGGTTATTCTCCGAGAATAAATGTAAACAGTGCATCTCAAACGATGGTGTGGATATGACGGTCAACATTGAACCTTCCAAGATTAATGCCATTTCGTAACAGGTAACGAAATGAGAGGAAAATGTGAACAGACTAGAATTTCTACAGGATAGCTGAAACTTGTAAATTCTGCATAATACCGCATAAGCCGCATAGCCTCGCTTTGAGCGAATCAAAAATGTTTTTAGACATGAAAGCAGTACTGGTTTTGATCCATCCCAAACGACGGTGATAGGATTAGTCCATATATCTAAGAATAAAAGTACATTCACAACTGAATGCGCTCAGTCGCACTATAGGAACACACACTGACATTATCCAAAATTAACTGGAGCTACATTTTGTAATCAAACTACTTATCAAAAAATTAAAGTCCCCGTCAAAATGTATGTTAAATGTTTATTAGAAATTAACAGAAGAGAACACGCAAAAACTAGTTGGACTTAAGCATACATGTACAAGTTGATCATCATAAACGACAAAATAACAATTACATGCAGTGAGAAATGTGAACCATCAGTAAAATTATTAGATTGTTTATCTTGGAATTAATATAAAACATTTTTGACATTTTTGTACAATATTAAAATACTGAACAACAACAAAAATACACTTAAAAATCAAAATGTTTGTGGCTTTATTCCGTATTTCTGAAGCTTTGATGTGATACAATGCTAGATCAATATACATCATATGCTTGCTTTTGAAATTAAAATAAAACAAAAGTGAGTGTAAAAATACTCGGTTTCTGCGGTTATAATCAGGGTATATATGTTTGCCTTAATGTTCAATAAAATGGACATTATTCTAGTTTTTGTCTAAATAGTATTTAACCTCCTTTATTACGGTCCATACACTGGTCCCAAAGATTACATCCGTTTTGTCCAAATTTTAGAAAAGACTGCGCGCGTACAACGCCATCATGGTATTCTTTGTGATCTGACTGTCGTAGCATGTACGTTAATGATTTTCGGTACGTTTAAGCATATTTTAAAGCGTTCATATATTCAAACTGTGGATATATCCTGGACCATTCCATCGTTAAATCCATAATTTTAAAATAATTCTTGTTGCAAAATTGTCTTGCATACGAAAAAAAACTAGCTTCCTTCCTTACATTTGAAATCAATTTTACTGTACCAATTTTGAACACAGTGTTGAAACGCGTATGAATTTTTCCTTTGAAAATTGCCTTGATATACTCACATGAATTTTCTATTTTTCTATACATGTTATTACAGTACTGTCTAACCAACCTAGCGGGTTCATTTGCAACGCAGCAACATTGTTATGTATCACAATTTTCGAAAAAACGGTTTCTAAAAAGTTGCATGACTTTTCTTCTAATTCTGTCATTGCCAATACTGATTCTACATCTTCAGAAATACAGTGCGATGCATTTTGAAAATAAATCAGAAAATCTCTTTTAAAGCTATAATACTGGGTTGCATCTAAAACTTGATATTTTGTTGAAAAAAATGGTAACATTTTATACCAAGTGTCATTTACTTAATTAAAGTAAACGTCCAAGTGTGACCTTAGGGTAAATAGCAGTTTTAATTCCTCGCATGTTCGCTCCCAGGTAGAGGCAATATCATTTATTAAATAATGACCCATGTCACGTTTTATATCGCGCAAATTAGTTTTCAAGCATTGATAAGCTTTTATCAGTCCATAGACATTATTTCGGTGAACTCTGAATTTATTTTTCTTTACGATGCATTGAAGGGTTTTCTTCGATAAATCAAATCTAGTCGCAATGTTGTATTGTAGAAAAGCCTTAGCTCGTTCATTCGGATACTCTAATGTTATTCCCTGATTTTCGATGTATTCTTTAGTGTCAGCGAAGTCTAATAAAGTAGACATAAAAAGAGGCGTAAATCCATTCAAGTTGCGGCATTTCAAAATTTCTTTTCCATAATGTAACACAAGAAGCTTTAAACTGTTGGTATATCCTTCAAATGCCAATCTGTGGACGATTAAAAAACGTTCTGAAGCTGGGTCAAGGCATATCTTCTTTTGGGGAATTACTCTGTAGAATGACTTTATTAATTCACTTGTCACCCAATCAGAATTATTTCTGCTTGTGAAGTGAAATTGTCTTTCCGCACTATTTTTGAAGTTTTAAAGAAGTCTTCGGGAGAAATGATATCTTTAATGTAATCTTTATATCTGACGTAGATTATCTTTGTAATGTTCCGACATTGAAAAGATTCTACAAAATGGTCCTCCTCCTCACGATATTTTAAAGAGTTAAGCTCTACTTCAATTAACTTATCTTTTTGCAAATCACTTTGAACTTTTAGTCGCAACAAATGATGCACTAATTGTGGTGATCCAGATTGTATAGCTCTTTCCAACACATTGAATCCACCTTTATCATAGCAAGTTGACATTGCGAGCGCAGATGATTTTTGGAACATATAATTTAAAATATACTCATAAAGCTGAACCATTTGTAAGTGTAAAAGTAATTCAGAAATTTTTGAGTAGGAGAGGGCAACTTCGTGAAGACGACATTTATTCAAAGCTAAGTCACAAGTTGCGCATGTGTAGGAATTCCTTACATTTTCTTCTTGCATGCCTTCTTTGAAGGTATCGGAGTATTTGTGAGTAATTGATATGTAAAAAAGTAAAGAAATGATTCCATATTTGTCATATTTGACAATTTCTGGGAGTACTACTATTTGGTCAAAACTAATATTTTTAGCTTAAAGAAAAATAAAGTACATTACGTGAACACACTGTTTCTTAATTAGCTGTCGTATCAATATCTTCGTCAGAAATATGTCAAGCCTTTGATATTTATTTACACAGTCAACAGTCAAAAGCAACGCGTACTCTCTCGGATCAGCAGTTGGATAAGTGCTTGTCAGTAATTCAGTTTCTTGCACTTTTGGGTTGAAGTATGCCAAAGATTGAAAATAAAACTCTTTTTTGTGAGAGATGGATTTAACAGCGAACTTTAGTTCTTTCTGATGTATGATGTTAGGAAAATAAACAAAATATTTTGAGAAGAGCAACGACAAAACCCGGTAATGTCCATTTAAAATGGCGAAACGATGAATATTTCTTCCGTTGTTATCTTTTAAAAGTAAGTGAGAATTGTGTGCAATAAGCATGCGAAATATAATGAGCACATTTTTCTCGATGACGTCTGCATCGTTCGGTAGTTGACTACTAACATTTACAGTCAAAGATAATGTAAGATATTTGAGCTTGATATCGTCTGGTTCTTTATCATAATTACTATATTGCAATATATATTCAGACAAAGCAGCAGACCCACATAGTATCGCTGCATGAAGTGGTGTTGAACCATTATTGCACAGAAACGCTTCTGTTCCGTTTGCAAAGAAGTTAAGAGTTGTCATGTAAGTTAATGAATTTATAGAACTGTGACAAGCTGCATGGTGTAGCGCATGACATCCGTAAATGTCAAGTTGGTCCAGTGTGACGCCTTTATTTACTACTTTGTGAAAAGGTAATATATGCATATCAGGAATCGCCACACTCAAAATACACAGCCTCCCCACGCAGCGAAAAAGAAGAGAGGAAGAGAGAGAGTGCATGTTTTATATACGTATGTCAATTAAAATAGGACGCCACAAACAATTAACGAAGAAGAGAACCTTTGGGGATACCGCCTTGGAACGGTCAGTGGCAAAACAAATTGCCACTGGGGGTTTAAACCAGGTTCTAGGGTGCACCAACCTCACACTTGCCCCAACAGGTTCTCGTATCATAAAACAAGTACAAATTGTCTTGGTGAAATAACTCCAACCCACCTATCAGCTCAACAATGTTGCATGCAAAAGCATACAAACATATAAACATAAGAATTAATAGCATTGAAAAGCCAAAGGGCGGGTACTCAATGCTCTTTCCGAGACCAGAGCACCTGGAGTAAAATCAGCAAGAACACGATGACAGGGATAAAAGAAACAAATCGAGCTTCTAGGTTCTTTAAAGAAAAGATTTCCCCATAAACCTTCATAAACTCTTACACCCCTGCCACCGTCGTGCAACCAAAGAGGTAAGCATAATGATCAACTGTAGATGGGTTAATCACCAGGCCTGCAGAGCGCTGTAAAATATCATGTTGGTAACCTTTCTTTTTAAATTTACAGATGGTTTTTACGAATAACCGGGAGAAATTACTATCGCTCAAGAACCAGTAACGATCGAATCTGGAAGCAAGATGCATATTTTTTCGCAAAGTATGTCTGTAGCTGCGCGATTTCGCTTCGATGGAGTTTAGATGTGTCATTTATAGGTTTCACACTCCCGCACCGTTCGTCACCTTGTAACAAACTTTGATGAAACAGATATTCTACAATGTCTCTATATCCATATTGTACTGCCGAAATCGCCGGAGTTCTTCCACCTCTATCTTGACATTTAACAGTAGTTTTGTTACTTGTTACTAGACGTTTTACAATTTTGAATCTGTTCTGTCGAACAGCTACATGAAGAGCCGATTCGCAAGTTATATCCGACCAGTCATCAAACAAAACATATTTCTGTTCTTCCGTTGTGTTTAAAATCACTTCGCCCTGTACACGTACAACGTTCCACGGAACCCAGTGCAGATTGTGTTGGCATGAACGACATTCATGCGCGATACCATTATTAAGTTGAAAATGGACCATGTCAAAGTGACCTATTTCCGACGCTTAATAAAGACACTTCCAGTCTAACATCCACGGGAATTTTTTAGACAATATTTCAAAAATCTTAAGATGACCGCGTTTACAAGCTAAATGAATTGGTAGCAGCATCATTAAATTTAATCTTGAAATCGGATATTCAAACAGATTTCCATTGTTGATTAGAATAAATTCAACAATATTAGAATAACCGTTTTGTGAAGCAATATCTAGTGCGCTATAACCCCAATATTGATATTCTAACGAAACTTCATGCGCATAAGGTAGATTTATGATCTCTTTGAATGTTTCGGTAGTTGCTGTGATATCAGCACCTTTGTTTAAGAGAGCTTTCGTTGTTTCCAAGTGTCCAAATAAGGCTGCGATGAAAATTGCAGACATATTGTTTTTATCGTTCACATTTACGTCTGTAATCAAGGATGTCAACAAATTTGTGATTTCAAAACTGTCAATACGTTTGGCAAGTTCTATAATTGGATACTCCTTACCAGCTTGATCAAGAATTTTGGATTTAATTTCTGTGAGATTAAGAAACGCTTCTTTGAGATTAGCATCTGCCGAAAGACCAACATGGATACACAAGTCAACAATACTAACAGATTTCTTTTCATTGACTATCTTGTTTAGATAAAACATTGCATTCATTTTGTGACCGTTGTTAATGTTTAATTGAAACCATCTATTATTCGTATTTGTTAGCCATACTGTTAGGGACAAATGATTCATGAAATTTTCCATCAATTATTCTCACATAATTGTCTAAACGTTGAAGTGTTATATTCAACTCTTTTTCTGTATAGTTTGTCGAGTATGACACTATTTTAAGTATCCGTTGCTCTTCCGGTGTTTGAAAAAGTGAGCACAAAACTTCAAGAATACACCTTGCAGCGTGAAAATCAGACCGAGGGCCTTCACCAAACTCACGAATAAATTGCTCTTCGTAATAACGGTCTAATGTTTTCGGAACTCTTAAGTCTTCCAGATTGTTGTTGCCTTTAAGATTTGTTGCAATCAGGAAATTTGAAAGGTCATATATTATACGTTTTGAAGATTTGTTTATAACAAATTGTTTGTAGTAAATTACTAAATCATTTTTGTTGTTTTCGTCATCATCATTTAACTCGATTAACTTAAAAACATTCTCTAATTGTCGTATCTGAGGATCGAATCTACTAGTAACTATAAATTTGACCCAAGATGGAAACTTGTGTATTCTGTGTTGGAGCAGCTGAAAGATTGGATTCTCATTACGATAGGAATCATGGCACTCATCTAGAGCATCCAGAAGTATAACTATAGGTTCTTCTGTAAAGTAATGTATATTTTAAGCGGGATAATTATACAATGATCTAGACATCCGTTGGGATCTCTTTCACAAGATGATTTGTCAAATATTTGTTGGCATGTCCTAATGGAATCAGCAAATTCCGCTATCTTATTAGATAACATCGCTAATAATCGAAAAATAAAAATAGACGCATGTTTTGACAATAATGCATCGAATCTACAAACATGGAATGCTATCACTTGCCTACGTATTTCTCTATATACACTGTTATTTTTGGCGCAAATAATATGTGCCAGCAGAGCCGACTTCCCATAACCCATGCCTGCCTCGATCAGAACTCCATAATTATCCTCTCTAAACACTTCCTGCTTCAAAATCGGTAACAGCCACTCCCTCCCCACAAACGTTCTGTGATGAGAAAGGTATTCAAACAAACTGACATTTCCCAGCGGAACAGAAACCGATGACTCTGATATACATCCTGCAAATGTTTAAAGTAAAGTTTGAAATAAGTCTATAGTTTTATTTAAATAAAACAGGTCAAACCATTTCAAAACGAATTATTTAATGCAACTCGACAAACATTACTATCCTATCATATACTCTGTTCAGCTGAAGGAAAATATTTCTGTTATTGAATTCGGCAAATCGGCTTTTACATCTGCATTTTACAAAAGGTTATATGTTCTTGGAAGGGACTAAGTTGTTACTCTTTTGATCGAATTATTTTAAGATTTATAAATAGATGTGCTACCATGTAAGATAAAAACTTTTAAGTGAAAAGAAATACCTTCGGTAGACGTAAATCTTTCTGTACGAGAAGGTTGATGTTGTTGTGATGCCAGATATATGCCTTGATTACTGTATAGTGAAGAGCAACTAGGTTGCAGTATGTACAGTAGCACACACATGGATATTGAAAGCATAACAGGTATAGCTATTGCAATTTTACAGACAGATGATTTTAAAGTAGTGATGTCTGTTCTGATTTTTTAAAATTGTCTTTTGTTTTCATAATGTTCCCGTGCTAAACCAAGTGCTTCTTTATCTATCTTCGTGTCAATTCTTTCATTTAGCTTCAAAGAACATTGCAATGCATCACTTATGTCATTTTCATAATGAAACAAATCACCCTGCTCAAGTTCTTGAAGGATTTTTAAAATATCTGGAAGATTCTGTATCGACTGCTGAACACCCTGACGATTTAATACATTCCTTATGTTTTGAAAAATTGCCGTTTTCCTCTGTGCTTTAATGCTCATTGTACCCTGGTGAGTTAAATTATTTCTGTCCGTCCTCAAATGGTTACTTATAGTGACCAGCTGTCTCGGAAACTGGGAGCACCTCTCCCATATCATTAACGATGTCGATAAATCCTTCAGGCTAATGTTACTTGTATCCCAACCAGGCCTAACGAACACTTCGGCGATAGCTCTTGCATTGTTTGGCCATTCCCATGAGTGAAGTTTAGACCATTTTATTAAGTCTGTTCTAGTATTTCTTGCCGCATGTGATAGCCATTTCTTTAGTTCAGCTTTCCGGCGTGTGCATGTCAGACACCATCTGAAAGCGTTTAATAAAGTAAATATTGAAACTATTTTCTTAATAAAAACAATTATCATCATTTAGTTATTCGATGCTTGTGAGCAAATATCAAGTAAAAACAAATGAATTTTTTTCATCTCCAGTATCTTACTGATGAAACTTTAAAATGTCTGATCCTTAAAATGTTTAGTACAGTAAACCGATTTATTGGTTGCGAATGTTTGTTGAGTTACAATATATGTACGTAAACGTTGTTATGGGGCAGTTTCCGTTGGCTTGTTGCCGAATCGAGAATTAAAGCAAATGATCCCCCTACATAATAAATACACCAAGCTTCTGCTTCGGTAACCACAAGTTTTAACCTTTTGGCCTAAAATGAATAAATTTCACATCGTGACTTCGACATATGACCTGTTGAATTCAAGATCAATAGGAATTATCTGCTTGGTATCTGCTATGGTACCAATGTACCATGTTTGAGGAAAATATGCCTGAAAATCTCTATTTATATGAACGGATTGATCAAGATTTTTCAATTATAATGTAATCGTGACCGAGCCATTAAACCAGCCTGCCAAATGGGCGATACGTTTTCCATTTAATGATCGGACCCTTTTCTTAAAGGTCAACGTGACATTGACCTCTGACATTAAGGCTCATTTCTTTTACTGATTATACCATTCACCAAGTTTGAACAAGCTAGCCTATGTGTAATTTCGAAATTGATCGTAGATTTTTTCTCTCACTTGTTCGTCTAAAAATCAACTTTTGTACATATATATCGATAAGACTGTTCAGGATTTCAGAAAAGACTGTACGAGTATGCGCTCTTTATACCTTTATTTTTCAAAGCGTTCAAAGTGCGCATACTCGTACAGTCTTTTCTGAAATCCTGAACAAATCTCGACTATGATGTCTAAAAGTGAAATCCTAAAATGTGCTTAGAAAGACCTGTTCAAACGGGAAGCCGCTACAACAAAACAAAGACATAAACAACTGAATATCGGCAGGGCGGAAACGACGTCAGACGTCTGCAGGACGTCGGCATACGACGTGGCGCCAAATTCCAATTATATTTTCATAATTCCGCGCCGACGTCGTACACGACGTCCCGCAAAGTAAATATATATAATAATAATCATTTTCTTAGAAAAGGATTTAACAAAGTCTTAAAATGTCAATATGACATTGAATCTTTGCTTGTTGACCTCAAAGTCATGAGAAAAATAATTTTCATGATCAACCAACCTACCAAGGTTTGGAGTTCTAGGATATGCCGATCTCTATTTATATAAAGACAAAAGGTTTTTATCTCAATGTCAGAATGACCTTGATCGTAACCAAATCTTAAAGTCAATTAAGGGTAAAAAGTTGCCATGACCGACCAGCCTGTCAAGTATGATGACATTGTAAATGATAGGAAAATTTTCTGCATAAAGGTGCCCGTGATCTTGAAATTTGTCATGTTGACCTCCAAATTAATAAAGGTCATTTACTGGACATGCCACTTTTTATAATAGTTAAAAGTTGAAAGGAAAGAAAAGATTCATATCACTCCGTTCAAATCATTCAATCTAATACTTAACATAGACAAATCACCATGACATCATGTAGTTGTTCATTGTGAATTGCCTATGATTTCTACTTTGAACTTTGTCATTTTTAAACCAATTCTCGTATTTACTGACTGCTTTGACGGTGTCTTTATGTCTTCTGGATGTGGCCATTCCTGATATGCATACTTAACTTTTTCCTCCAAACAACGAAGTGTGAGTATTTGAACAGTGAAAACAATAAAATAACTGCGTAGCTTAAAATACCAATATTAGGAAGAAAACTTTGTTTACTATAATAAATCTAATACATTGGCACGAAGGAGGAATTCGTAAATTATTTTTATACAGATCATTCAATATGATACTAAGAGTTTTCTTATACAATCATGGTAATCTAGCGTACCACTGATCCATTAAGCCATCTTCAATTCATACACTGAACAGCCATGCCAGAATACAAAAACGTATTCAAGTAGAGATCGTATACATAAATTTGATTTGTATTCCCTACTGACAATAATAGTTCTTAATGAATGAGATTAAAGATAATAAAATATCTGACATCTGTTCAATAACTGATACATGTAACGACTAAAATTGTACAGAGTTGGTATTTGGGGTAATTTTACTATGCATGAGGAACACGCTGAATGGGAGCATTGGGAGAAAATGGGGAGAAAATGCTCACCACTCAGTGAGACTTCCGGAGAAGACAAAGTAAGCGAAATATACATAGAGTCAGTATTGGTGTTATCAGTAAAATAACCCGTTACCGATGTCATGCAGTGATGGTTAGGTATATCATGGCTATCCGATCAACCTTCTGGGTTGTCCGGCAAGCTCAGTTGGTTGCGTCGGTGGAATTGCAGGGCTAGACGCTGTTGCCGTGCGGGTTTGCTCCCTGCAAGAGGCACTATCATTTGAAATTCACAGTATCGCTATTTGTGAAGTGTGGCGGCCTTAAAGTCTCCCCGTAATACAGTCAGTACTGTTATCAGTAAAATAACCCGTTACCGATGTCATGCAGTGATGGTTACGTATATCAAGGCTAACCGATCAACCTTTCTTGGGGCTGTTCCGATTAGCTCACTTGGTTGCGTCGCAGAGACGGTTTGGGTTCGCTCTCAGCTGGAGGAACTATCATTTAAAATCGTCGGCTTTTAAGTATTAATATAAATATCAAGTTATTTATTCCATTTCAAGCAGATTTGTAAACATTTAAGTCTATATTTCGACAGTTACAGATGATATTACATGCGCAGCAAATACCGGCTTACAACACTGAATGATTGCATTTGTGGTTGTTGTTTTTTAATCTAACATGAAAGACGGAAAGTGCAAGCAATTTCCCTATATTAAGCTACTTAGAATACTTTAAGCCCGTCCACGCATCGAGAGACTGATATTTACAAGGAAACTTGCAAATTCGTATGCATCATCTTTGTAAAAAAGGGGGGTAAAACGCAAGCTTAGACAGTAACGCCGAAACAAACGTGCAGAACTTTTTACAGCTTGTATCGAAATCAGATTTATAGACAAAGAATTTTCGTACTCATTTAATGTATAATTTCTTTCACGTATATATCTATCTTTTTGAATTGTGCCTTTTTTGGTTTTGGAGCATATTCGCAGAGTTTGTTAAACTACTAGTAACTTCGTGTACCTGTTAAAATCTGCTTCTACTTCACTGCATCGATGAGAACACGGTGGCAGGTTCCCAAGATTCTGTTGAATTTGTTGATGTATAACCTGCAAACCGTTTTCCGTATATGTTTCCACTGCTTCTCCGGTCTTGTGCAGTCCTACCAGGTCGGAAATGTAATTTTTATATTTATTGCTTTTCCGAATGTTGTTCACAGTCGCCATTTTAACTGTAACTACCAACAAACACTAGACATAAGAATGTCCTACATTTAACTTTTTTCTTTTCACTTATTCGAACAAAAATTTTTCTTTTATAACTTTAAAAATGTAGAAATAAATTCCGTTTTGAATAATTATAACCCATAAAAAGGTTTGATGTATGTATAGGATTTTAATTCGCCAGGCTTTATGTCCTACGAGGGGCGTTTCATATGTTACGCAAATGCAGTTGAATTGCAGAAAATATATATAAAATTGGGGGAAATTTTAAATGTGTCTAATATATTAATCATTCCTTTAAATACACTGAAAAGAATGACCACAGTTGGTGAAACTGGCTTTGTAATGTCCTTTTTTTATTCAAAGGTCATTGAAAACCCTTAGGGCAAATACAATTTTGCTTTATCATCTTTTCTTTTTTATAAACTACACTTATGGACAAAAGTCTTTTCGGGTATGTGTTTTTCATAATAACTTACACTAACAATGCCTAATTTCAACACATAAACCGGAATAAATTTGGTATCGATAGAAAAAAGACATTTATATGCATTTAATGAGAAAGGAACTTTGGAATTAAAGCCAGTACTGCTAGAATAGTAATGTGTTGAAAATTGGCGTGCAAAAAGTTTCAATTTTCCTACCGGACAAGACTTTTGTCCAATAGCATATTATTAAGTAGAAATCACGAGTTCTTATTAGAAATAGTATTTGCATTACTCAATTAGATTAACGTAAAAATTATCAGTATCAGTTAAACGGTGTCATCGCAAATAATTTTTTGATGAATAGTTTCATAATTCATACAATGATATTCTGCCCGAGAAGTTAACTTTAACGTACACTTGGCATTTTGAAATTTTATTTTCTATATTAACTTTCAAATGTTGCAAAGAAGAGCTGTCATTTCCCATTATTAAAAATTACCCCCCACCCCCACCCCTGCTTTCTAAGCCAGAATAGCAGATAAGCAGATACAGTAAACTTTATAATCAAACACGATTTTATAATATCCTTTCTTGTTCATTTATTCAAAATAAATAAGCACTGATTTTCCGGACGAATTGTGGGTCATATTTTTTATCTACTATTAAACTATAAATTGAGGACTATTACATTGTAATACGATCATCTATTCCGACCCAAGAGAGACTAGAGGGTTCCTAACAAAGTAATTTAAATATTCTCTTTGTGAAAAATTAACTTTTTGTGTAGTAATTTTAGAGACTAGTTTAAGCAACTGAAATGAATCATTAAGGATATTCATTTGGTTAAAGAAATAAAAAATGTTTGAGTTCTTGCAAGACAATAACAGAACTTTTTTCAACATCCCTTCTGCAGACGCGGAAACCAACTAATTGGTCTCCGATCGGTTTGAAGAATGCATGGTACCATCTATCTGTTTATAGATGTATTGCTATAAATAGTTACAGATCATTCAAGGTAGATAACAGATACCGAATGTTTTGTCTTATTATATTTAATCTTTTGACGCATATCTTAAAATATACCATTTAAATGAAATACTGTCTGGGTATCTTTTCCCACAAACTTCTTACAGTTTTACCATGGCGATATAAAGCGATAGACACAAATAAAGTAAACCGACTTAACTCGTCCAAATATTACAGCTATATTCATTAGTGTTTTTGTGTTTTTTCTACATTAAAATCAGTCGTGTATGTTCATTTATTGACGTATAGAATCGTCTAAGCCTGAAAGTGGAATAAGAAGGTTCCTAAGATGGGATAAAACCCTTTTTTTAAAAAAACTCTTATACTTATTTAAAGCTTATAAATGTTTGAAATTCGTTACTGTCCACTTGGGCATAACAAATTTAGTTAAGGATGAAGCATTCAGTTTGATTCGGTGTTAAGTTTCGTATGATGCAAACGATATATAATTGAATTGGTTAATTTACGTTTGTGAAATTGAAAAAGTGATGCATTAAAATTTCTCATTTCATTTAAATGTCGTATATTTATAACATACATATATGTTATACTTTTTAAGTGACCAAATAAATAAATATTTGCTAACAAACTTCAAATACTCTGTATGAAGTTGATGTCGATTGATAGAATGAAATTGAAACAAACAAGTTTTCAATCAAAATCATCTAGCGAAACATTGTGTCGGAACAAGAAAGTACGTGGTGTCAAACATTTACCAAGATTGTCAACAATACAACCATGTAGATATTATACCTCTGTAAATACCATTACCTATGCAATCGGAAATATCAATTTGTGAAACCAATTATACATTAACGCATTATTTCTTGTTTCTATAAGTAAAATACAATTGACATCAGTTATTCAGTTTTCATTGTCGATAAACAATAACTAATTTCCACTAGCTAATGACTTGTAATTTAATAAGTCAACAACCTGTGAATACAATAGAACCAATGCCTCATTGATGGACTTGATAACAATATCAGAGGTGAAATAATTTTCCTCTGTTTTTGACCTCAAATTTTTATGTTTTACTTGACATACCGGTATCTGGTATCAATCATTTCTGACCCAGCATGATTGTCAACAGTTTTAACGGAATATTGATCAATATCTTTTGGTTCTTGAGAACTATGAAACGACCGAGATTTATCATTTCCAGTGACTTTTTTTTGGCGTTCACCTTTTCGGCGTGTAAGCGTGGTGCTGCGCTTTTGGATAGGAGACCGCCATATTGCAGGCTCAGCACCTCCGACTTCGGATCTCCTTGCGGGTCCTCCTATACCGACACCCGCCGAATCGGTCGTAATGCTAACCCTTAAACCCTTGAGCGCCAAGGAGGGAAGCCATTACTACAATTTTTAAAGTCTTTGGTATGACCCGGCCTGGGATCGAACCCACGACCTCCCAGTCCGGAAGCGGACGCTCTACCTACTGAGCTAACCGGGCTGGTATTTCCAGTGACAGAAACGTATTATCCACACATAGTTGTCTTTCCTTGCATTGTTACGATCTCCACATAGAGTTGTCGCTCCTTACAGTCTTTTAACAATCTCTTCACATACGAGGCATGATCCAAAATAACGTAGACTTTTGTTATTGCATCTAAATTTGAAACACGTTCGCAATAAATTATATACTAAATTAACTCAGAACACAAACTTAACAAGCTGAGCTAAAATATTCTTATATTTAATCAATTTTAAAAGCGCGTCGCAAATTTGAATAACCATGGGAACACGCAGGCGGCGCACGTCATTGCCATTGTACTTTATAAAGCAAATACCTGTCAATATAAACAGAACTACTAGTGGGAAAAGAGCCAAACTTGGCAACCTCAAAGCGCGGAAAACGAATGATGTCATGCCAAAATTTTACGTAAATCGGACTTTTCGTTTTAAATTTTTCGATATTTAAGAGAGCTATCACCATCGTGAAAACGTTAGAAATGTCTTCAGATCGCCCGGAAATACGCGCTATAATAATATTCCGTAATGATCTTTGAAAATCACCATCGGAAAAGCTAAAATAATTTAGCAGACGCAAAAGAAAACTTCCGTAAGCCGAGCAGTAGTTTTTAAGTGGTACCAGTGTGTTTTTTACGATCAGGATCGCCATTACATAGGCCTGGGGTAGGGAAAAAAGACAAAAAAAAATCGGCGTTACGGCAGTGACGTCAATCCGGGAGGTAATTGAAGCGGTTAAAAGTTCAACTATTGTGGCGCTTTTCGAGCTATTCTAGACTGGATGAGGAAGCGTGCGCAAGATATTGCCGAACAAATGACATATTTAAAGGAACGTTAATAATAAATTAACAAATTTGTTTTTTGTTTTTTTTCAAAAAATGTTTTTGTTTGGTATTTGAATCATTAAGAAGTCATAAATTATCAACAAAGAATAAATAAGTTATTTATTTTAATTACACTTGAGTAAACAGCTACTGAGACTGTGTCCACTTGAGTAAACAGCTACTGAGACTGTGTCCACAATCCAAAGACTTGTTTTATAAAAAAAATACAAATTTGTAGTGAATTACTTTTTACAAGTAAACGCCCGTTGCTAAAGAACCGCTATACTGTGGTTATTGCATTCCCGATCGTTTCTTTGGCGGTACGAGCGAGAAGAGACCAATTTCTTGATCTCCTCATAACCACTTGCGAGGCTTTGACCAGCAATAAAACCCTGCTATTTTCAATCAATGGGTTCCCGGCATCGCATTTTTAATTTGACGTGGGCCGGATAGCGTAGTGTATGATTTTAATTGTTCATAGTTTTTTACGCGATGTTGTATTTTGCTGATATTTTGTAAAAATATGCTGGACATATTCCGACTAAAGCTCGTGTAATTTTATTTGTGGTATTTTGAATAATATAAAATCTATAACAAAAGTCTACGTTATTTTGGATCATCCCTCGTATTTGTCTTTCCTTGGATTTTTTTACAATATCCAAACACTTGCATGAAAGCGACAACTCTGAATAGAGACTGCCTGGAAAGTCGACATTGACTGCTTATCAATCAGTAAAACATTTTATTTCTGAAAAATAAACACGATTCGGTAATGGAAATGCATATGCCTCAAAGCTTAGTGTTGAGCGCAACTGAATAAATATACACAAGAAAAAAGTACCAAGCTTGATTCATCCCAAACAACTGTGAGCATGGAACCTTCAATGCGGTATTTTTTTAGATTAATATCATTTAATTATTAGCGGCGTATTGTCCCAAGATAAAAAAGAAAAATCTAGCAAAAGCAAGCTTTTAAAAAGGCAGGAGGTATATCCTGAAAAGCCCATTTTATTATTTTCTCTATAGACATGCAAGTAAATTAAGCTACCTTTTCCATCATGTTGCAAATTTTGTTGGAAACAATACGCCATGAATAATATCGTTAAACGTTCTTCCAAAAGGTTCGTATTAAATAAAATCCGGTTAGTGGTGTTTGAGAAGCACACTGTCAAAGATCGTGCTTATAAGCCTAATGGCTGGGGAACATTTGACCCCGTGTTATTATTAAAACAATAAAATTTCGCTGAAGGAAGTTTCCTGTGAAACAATTTATTTTAAACTGACTAGAGATTTTTGAAATTATGGCATTTAGAGATTTTGCTGATAAGCCCCGCGACTGGAGAACGGTTGACTTTTAGTCATTATGAGAACAGTATTGGCAAAGATTGATCTAAGAAATGTTTCTGTGGAATATTTGTAAATGTAGTAGGTGGTTTTTGAGAAGATTTTGCTTTTACGAGGCGTGGCTTTGAAACGGTTGACCCTTGACATTTTTAAAAAGGATATTAAAAGGTACTTTCAAGATATTATTTCTATGACATACTTTCGATATCCGGTAGGTTGGTTTTTGAGAAGAAGATTTATTATAAATCTTTTGCTGTTAAGCCCCATGGCTTGACCCCATAGCCATCATTTAATAGTATTGTTCCAAGAAATGTTCCTGTAAAATATTTTGAAATCTGGCTGGTGTTTTAAGTAGCGGCGGTAGAAAGTCTGGTAAATTTAGTGAGTACCATTTCAGTTCTCAGTAAGTATATCAGTTACCGATGTCATAAATTATAATGATTATCACGTTTAACATGATAAGCTGCGCAACCTTTTATTTTTGGATGACCCAGTAGGCTCAGTGCTCAGAGAAAATTGATAGGCGCTGTCGGCGTACAACTCGCATTCGATTCAAACTATGGCAATATAATTTAAAAATTGGGCTTATGAATCCCTCCAATGTTTAAACCTCCATTCTGAATGCTATAATTTCGTTTTGAAGAAAATCAACATACCGGTGTTGTTATTTTATTTCGTTTTAATTAAAATCTATGCTAAACGATATGGAAACATCAGGCATTCACAGCATTCATATAAAACTCATTATTAGATACAAAATCAGTACTAGAAGTAAATTAGCAGCATTTGCGTTATGTTGAATATTAATTTTTATTGATCGATTTATTAGTTTTAATTCATTGATTCTCTTGGTAAATGACACAGCAAACTTAGTGTAATAATAATGTTCACGGTTATCAGAATTATCCACGCAACCCTCAATGAGCTATCCTGGTCCAGCCTGTCTGGACGTTATTAGTGACGTCGTCTATCGACTTGCTACAGTAAAAATTAAACTAGGTAGGTTATAAATTCACAATTTTTGACGCCAGATTTGAGTCGCACTATTTGACAGAAAAGTGAATGGAATGTCCCGTACCGCAGAACCTGAAGTGCGGAGTACGGAAAGGTATGCAGTACTTGCCGAACATAGGGCTATCCCAGGTAGCTATGTCGGTAACGTGCTCGGAATTATTAGACTAGGCGCTCTGGCCGTACGGGTTCGATTCCCGGTATGGGCTTATATATCATCTACTAATGTATCGTTATCATCCTTTCCCAAGGGTTTTCTTGTTCGTTAATTGTTTGTGGCGTCTTATTTGAATTTACATACTTATAACAAACATGCTATCTCTTCCTCTCTTCTTTTCCTCTCTTCTTTTTCGCTGCGTGGGGAGGCTGTGTTTTGTGAGTGTAACGATTCCTGATATGCATATTTCACTTCTTTTATCTTTGATGATGCAAAACTAATTCGAGTATTATGTAGTATGTTTATTCTTTTCCTGATTTAACAACTTAAATGGATCATTTATGTTGATAATTCATTCCAGGAATCTAGAAAAAAAGGCAGATTTTGTGCTGTCCTTGAACTGGGTTCTAGTATTTACTACGAGATATTGCTCATGAGGTAACGTATGTGCAGCATATTTCACCTAAACCAGTGGCTATTAAGCCTAACTCAATGAAAAAATGACATACTAATAGTAGAATTTCAAGTCTGTTAAAATTACAAATCAATCGCCAGTGTCCCAAAATCTTAGGTAAGATACGTTAACTGACTTTGACAACTTGCACCAGGTAAAAATATGTACATTTTAAACCTTATTATGCAAATATAAACTCCTAAGAAATGGTGTTATGTGATTAAAATAGCTTTTATAATGTATGATATATTGAGGAAACACCATAGTTTACACAAAATGAAAATTTACATTGTTGCGTTAACTTTTCATGAGATACGTTAACTTTCAATATGCTGTAAGACCGAAACTAATAAAGAAGGGAGGCAAAATGATATTCTCACAGTAGACCTACCTCATACAGACATAACTGGACGGTCTTCTTTCTTCCAAATAGAGTTACCTGCTCATCTTATAGCAGAATAACATAAATGTCAAAAAGATACGTTAACGTAAGATACGTTAAGGTAGAACGCTCCCCAAAATTAATGTTCAGGGTTTCCTTATGAAATTTCGCATACACATAATTAAGCATATGCCTGATTTGAATATATGTTTACTTTTTTAGTGTTTTGAGCCGTTTCGAAACTACAAGCCTTCAAAGTATACTACTAACGTCACTTTGAGACATCTGTCAAAGTTCCTGCGTTCGAGCAACAAAAGCGGATATTTCAGTCAATTTTAAGTTGATTGCTGCGAAATTATAGCACTTAAGTTGATTGCTGCGAAATTATAGCACTTAGTGCGTCTAACAAATGACTTCATGAACACATAGTTTTCTTATCCATTAGGAAATTAAGTTAAACTGTAAATATATTTTTTAAAATTAATTTAAAGAAAATAATTGAATTCTAGTACAGAACTAGATAACTTTATATAGTGTAAGAATATCTAATTAAGTTGAACTGCAGATATTTTAACCAATATGAATTCAGATTATGGACCTCATAAGGCATAGCGTTGCGTTTGTGAACATGAGTAAGATACGTTAACATATAGTTAAACAAATCTTTGTGTAAATGTGATGAATTTCTGATAAAAAGGAAGAAATAATGAGTGAAACGAGTTCACATTATTTTGTTTTGGAACTTAAATAAAGTCTTACTTAGTATACTAAATATATGTTTTAAAAATCAAAGGAATTGGTACTTGTGTCGATTGATAGAGTAAGATACGTTGTTCTTTTAAACTTTACAAGTGTTTTCATTTAATTTGTTGCCTAAAGGGTGTTTTATTGTTAAAATATCCTTTTTGGAAATATTCTGTTAGTTTGCATTTGTTATACTTCTATTTTATTGCTTATTTTGTATTTTAATATGTTTTCTGAAATAACAGTAAGATACGTTAAAATTTACGATGTACTAATTAAGCGACTTAACTGAACATTAATAGTAGATTTTGGCCTTTGTACTAGATTATTAAGTGTGCGCATACCTTGTCCATTGCGCTTTGGTTGTATTATTTTATTTGATTAAGCATTACCTGATTAAAACGAATTGAAGTAGAATCACTTTCAATTTATTTGATCTTTTTCGTTTTTGTCTTTAAACAAATGACAAATAGAACTTAATTATGAAAGTAGCATGTAAATCTTTGTCACCAAGTGGATCCTTATACTATGACATACCTTTATCTCTCATAAACATTGTTTTGCAGTGATTTGATTAAAACAACTTTAACGTATCTTACTTTGCTAAAATAGTAGGTTGTTCAAGTCATAGTAACTCTCAGTATTAAACCATGACAATATCTCCGATGTGTGTTTTCCGGTTCCAAATACATACATGTTTTAGATTCTAATTATAAATCATGGTGCACAGTTACTTCAGTTTTACTCATTTGTGAAAATCAAAATGTCCATTTAACTGACATTGAGTGTATGACACTAAGTTCATATCTCCTCTGACAAAGCGGAAATGCGGGGTATTAATTACCTTCCCGGGAATAGCTCTAGTTGATTTAGTATAAAAGCCAAGTCTTAATGCGAAAACAAAATATTGTATTGGATTAAACATAATAACATGTTTTTAGCATGGAAACATTAAAATGTACCAATACAAACAAAATATATGACAATTATACAAACATAAACACATAGCAATACAAACGTAAAGAGAACGTGAACAATGATAAAAAAACAGTCGAAGTTTTGTATAATAATAATATGATGTACGTTTACATAAAAAACGGATGTACGTTTACATAAAAAACGAACACTTAATTGAATAGCATTTGGAAAGTTGAGTAATTGTATAACTAAATAAAATAAAATGGTTATTATGATTAATAACCAATTATAAAAATCAGTGTGGCGAGCCAACGGATCAAAATAGTCTCTAAGCTGAAGATGAAACTTGAAATGTGTTACTTTTAAAAATATCATTTATACATGTACCATCCAACTTTACAAAAGTTAATTATTCTCGAACATTTGTATGGCTTTTTTCACATGAGCTATTTTTAATTTCTCTGCTTTTAAAGAAATTAACTTATTAAATATGTATTAAAATTTATTTGTTCCTTAACATAATTAATGGAACCATCATTTGACAACGCTATATTGTGTACAAATAATGCAGTAATAATACTGTCTTAAACAATAATAAGGAAATCAGTAGATTACTCGTATACATTTCATCTACATGGAACTACTTTATGCAACAAAACAATGAGATAATTAATAAATCATGACATGAAATACAGTATTTTGTAGAGGTTTCATTTACAGTTACTATGGTGTTGGTCGGGTAGGAGATTTTTCACACACTGCTCTTTGATCAATTCCACAAGGCAGATCCGCCCATTTGAAAGCAAAAGGCCTGATTAAAGCAATACATCACTCGCTGATCATTCCGTGTGGTTCAGTGATGTCAAAATCAAAGAACTGTGCCTCTTGACCAGTAATGTCGAGTACCCACGTATTATTTGTGGTGCAAGTAATTCCGATGTAGAAAACATCAGTGACTAGAATGTTGAAAAGTTACAAAGGTAAACAATTACTTTATTCCTCCATTAGTTTTATTTGAAATCTGTATGTGTAATTTTCTAATTTCTTTAATCTAAATCTTGTTTTCATAATTGTGAGTTTTTCTTTTAATATATTAAAACTTTACCATTAAGGTAAAGATTGTACTTTCTTCCTGCGAATCTTCTTCTACAATGACCAATCACTTCTAAATACTCTTTTTAGAATCGAAATTGACGCCAATTATAGTAACATAATCTGCACGGGTGACTTTAATACAAACTTCTGCACGAACGATTCATATAAAATGAAAAAAAATACTTGCTTCCTATAATTTTCAGCAAACAATTTCTGAGCCTACGCACTATACAGAAACGTCCTCCTCACTGATCGATCTCTTTATTGTCAAACGTGTCTCACCTATTATAACAAGCTTCGTTGCCGACCCGTTTGTACCATATCTCATAAGGTTCCACTGCCCTACTGTCCTAGTTCTTAACACTTAAAAGACTAAGTCGCTTAAATACAAACGACACATATGGAAATACGATAAGGGTGATTACGAAAAATATAGAGAAATTCTTAGTAACTCTCAGTGGAATAACATACTCAACGAAACAGACTTAGACTCCTCCACAGAAAATATTTCTAGTATCATTCTTGACGCTGCTAAACAGTCCATACCAAACAAACTTATAAGTATCATGCATGAGTGTGAGGTGAAGATGGAAAAATCTGTCACCGAGTGTTAACTGTTTTGCGGGAACGAGGCTCTGCCGAGTTCCCGCCAAAACAGTTCACCCGAGGTGACAGATTTTTCTATCTTTACCGAATGTCTCATGCAAGATACTTTTTCTTGCATACCTTTTATTATTTATAACATTTCTGTGTATATATACTAACTAATGTATTTTCCTTATGCAGAAAAATTGACATTAACGCAACCATTTTTTTTAATAAATGACGTCACTAACTTGAATATAATACGTCAGATAGTTGAAGACGTGACGTCACTCACGTGACTCATTCTACATGGGGGGTGTAGGATCGAAAATTCCTACACGGGTAATAACACCGGATGACCTGATCTGGTATGCAAGAATGTTACGATCCGTCCTACCGACGGTACTTGGTTCCAGAGTAAAATAAGAACATTTATAAGACAACGACAACGTGAACATCGAAAAGCTAAACGCTTAAACACTACTGGGGCTTGGGAATTTTTAAGAAAAAAACGTAACGAAGTTTCAAAATCGATAAAGCACGCAAAAGCGGAATACGACAAAAACGTTATAAACAAAATAAACAGTGATAAGGATTCTCCAAAAGAATGGTTTAAATCGCTAAATCAATATTAAATAAGTCGAAAAAACAAAAATCGCTAATACCAACTTTAAACTACCAGAATACGGAAGCGTCGACAGACCTTGACAAAGCAAATTTACTGAACAACTTCTTTGTTAAACAAACTCAAATAGACGATAAAAATAGAACTTTACCACCTGTCCACTATCATCTCGAATCAACCCTTACCAATATTGAAATCACAACTCAAGATGTAAAAGACGCAATTTCTCAAATCGATGCGGCGAAGGCGTCCGGTCCCGACCTTGTTAGTCCGCGACTTCTGAAAGAAGCGCCTATCGAACTTTTTGAACTTCTATCGCGATACTTTAGTCTACTCTTAAGAAACTCGTATTTTCCTAATGCGTGGAAAACCGCCAATGTATTTCCTATTCATAAGAAAGCAGACCCATCAGATCCAAGTAACTACCGGCCAATTTCTTTGTTAAGTTGTTTGGGGAAAGAATTGGAGCGATGCGTTCATAAATACTATAACATAAACTTTCATCTATTGGGATCAACGGTCAACTGCTAAAATGATTAACTCCTATCTTAGCAATCGGCAGCAATGTGTAGTACTAAATAACGCGAGGTGAGTATGAGTAAAAAGCTTTATCTGCCCTTCTTCTGTATCTTGTCCATGTCTCCGTTGTCTTGTTTGCATCATCCATAAAAAGTTAGTGAAAAATTGACGTATAATGTTTTTGAATGCAAAACTTAAACTGGAATTTCCAAAGAAAAAATTAAAGGGTGATAATTTCTATAATATGCAAGATAGGTAATCTAACCTTACTTACGTATGCATAATGGTTGAAAAAATTTTGTTTATAAAATGTAATATCCATAAATAAAGTAGTGATATACGAACTTTTAATTTCGATGCACACAAAACCTTAAGGAGAATTTCTTAGTCCAGAAAAAAGTCACAACTTGCAATACTTGTGGATACATGTATAAAATGATATTGCCTCTAGCTGGGAGCGAACCCGCAACGTAACCGAGACAGAGCTTAGCCCTGTAATTGCGACAACGAAACCAATTGAGCTAACGGGGACAACCCCCAAAAATGTTGATCGGATAGCCTAGATATACATTATCGTCACTGCAGTACATCGGTGACGAACTATTTTACTGATAACAGTACTGACTATATGTGCGGGGGGGGGGGGCACTTTGTACGTCCGCCACACTGCACAAATAGCGCTACTGTAAATGACATTGCCTTAATATGGGAGCGAACCCGCACCTTCACGGCGACAGCGCCTAGCCCTGCAATTCCGACAAAGAGAGTTATCTCACTTATTCAGTTATTGGGAAGTGGTAGTAAAAAATGCATTACAAAGTTTCAATACAAAACCTCGAGTATTTACTGAGATACTTTCACATAAAACTAAACATAGGTCAGAAAGACCAGCTAAAAGACATTATGGTTTGAATACTAGTACACGAAAATAGTGTAATCTTTACAATCAAATCCAGGAAGCGATGCCATTTCCTCTAAGACTGCATTCAACAAACAGATGTATTGGGATTATACTTGATGTCATTGTCAGTAGGCGTAGACAAATATTGTGACCTCGTTTGTTTGCCTTCCTTTGATACGAATATTTCGTTTAATTGGCTTTATTCTGTCGTCCGCTGTCTCTTATGTCCTTATCATTTACTTTAAAACTGGCTAAATAGTTCTCATAAACTTCCCAACCCTTACATTCCTTGCATATTGAAAGATATCTTAAAATCCTGATCCACCGCTCAGCCGCCGCAGCCGAATCCTTTGCTAGATAGTCTTCCAAAAAACTCAACAACATCCACTCCGCCATGGACAAAAGTTTTAAAACCTCAAGCATAGGTCCAAGTATTCTGATATTATTATGCATTTGAACGACAAAAGAACACTGTGGATCAAAGCCCAGGAAAAGTTGACTTGAGTTTCTGAGTACTAGTATCTATATGGGTGGCCAAGCATAGAAAGGAGAGGTTTTGTGTTGTAGTTGGTACTGTGGTGTTCCGTCAGGTGATTTAAGGCCGGCGTAGTTATACAACCTTTTCTGTGAACAACAAGACTGTTGTGACTGGATGATTTTTTAATTATGGATCCTGTAGCATCCAAGAGAAAATATCACATCCATACTGTATGCCTCATATGCAGGAAAACCATGAATGACTGGTACGATATTTCTTGAATGTAGTCTTTGATTTTTTAACCATCGTCCTTATTCCTAAGTAACTCATGACAAACATCTATTTCAGTAAAGGGATCTTGATGACGCTCATCATGGAGGTTCAATTCGGAATTTGCCTGTCTTAGAATCTAGCCACTCTGGCATTATGTAAATTATCCCGTAGTTATCTCTTCATTGGAGGTGTTTCCACATTCCGAATACCGAACATAGGTAACTGTGGGATAGGATTGGTGACATTCTTGAACTGAAGAAATTTTCCAGCCCTTGTCTAATTTATTTTCCTAATTTGTTTTTGCCACTGACCGTTCCAAGGCGGCAATCCCAGTGGTTCTCTTTTTCTTTTATTGTTTGTGGCGTCTTATTTGAATTGACATGCCCTATTTTCCTCTCTTCTTTTTTGCTGTATTTTCTTAGTGTGGCGATTCCTGATATGCATATTTCACTTTTAAGTAGAACGGATTTAATATGGGTATGAACATAATTTTTCAATCAGCCACCTCATTGAATGCTTTGCTTTGTAAAATGTTTGTCTAGTTAAGGTTCAATACTATTTCCCCTGCTTTGGCTTCATAATCTTCCATTCCTGTTTATTAGTTTTAAAAATAAACTTGATTTCAATATAATGATAAGATCTAAATGATTATTATTTGAAGTATTTTTTTACTTTCATTTTCGGTATCTTAATTGCTATCTTTTGTTTTTAACATGCTGTTCTCACATTTAGAAATCAGAATCATTCTCGTCATCTGGCTCTTCAAACCTTTTACATTACTTTGCAAGTTTTGATCTTTCACCATACTTTTCCCATGTTCTGATTCCTAGAATGTGTTTTAAATTAGTTTGATTAACAGTTCTCAAAGACAACTTTATTAATATTTTGAGATTCAAAAATTGTCTTGTGTTTTACTCAAACATTCAAACTCTCCCCTAGACCTTTTATAATGTTTAATACTACAAGACTCTTCTTTACTTCATTTGGATTCAATTTGTCTAGCCCCACAGTCACCAAATTCATAGTTCTTTATATTTCTTCTGCCTAGTCCCAAAATCTCCAAATAAATATACGTCTCTTCTTCTATTCACTTGTTTATCTTTTGTCCACAATCTACACAGTCATCGGCCGACTCTTCTCCACTTTTCTTGTGTTCTTTCTGGGCGGTCCCTAAATCTCCAAATTAACTTTCTGTTTCTTCTTTTATTGTCTTTTTCTCGATGAATTCTCTAAACATTTCGTAATTTGTTGTCAAATCAAATACAAGATCAAAAAATGTCTTGTTGTTCCAGTAGTGGTGACAGTTTTGATCTTATTTCCAGCATCTTTGTTTTGATTTTGTCCCGGGCCTTTTCTAAACCTTGTAGTTCCGAGTGAAAATTAGGTTGGTACAACCTGCAGATTAACTTATTCACACGATTAAAAGGCAATATTTTTATCCAATTACTGTTTAACTTTCAACGTATGCGCGTGTTAATGAAATAACCGACTTATAAGAAACTGGGTCGTCTGAAAGATCAAAATTAGGTCACTAGGTCAAATCAAATACATAAAGTTTTTACACGTTCAGTCACAAAATTTTCATCACTTTTTCATTAATCTCGGTAAGAATGTGTAGGGGCAAGTGTAAGGTCGGTGAACACTAGAACTTTAAGCCCCAAGTTGCAAATTGCTTTGCCACTGTGTTTTTCGTTAATCGTGTGTGGGGTCTATTTTGAAATTGATCATTTTATTACCCATGCTCTTTTTCCTCTCTACTTGTTAGCTGTGTAGGGATGCTGTGAGTTCTGGATGTGGCCATTCCTGTTACGCATTTTTTTCGAAGAATGATATTGACCTGAAACAGTTGACGATATCATCGGCATCGAATTTTTGCCAACCGTTCATGTTATCTCTGACAAAGCGGAATTGTGGGGTATAATTTACATTCAGAGATAGTTCTTGTTGGTGTAGAATAAAAGCAAGTAAATTACTCTTCAAAAAAGTATAATCTTCCTCAAAGAAAATACGAATATTTTATTGCATTAAATATAATTATAGTAAAACAAACATAAAGTGACCAATTATAAAATTTGGGGCTCGTCACGGGAAAGGGTACCTTCGGATATTTGACATCAATTCGTAAAATGACATCATAAAGTTGAGAAGACGATATTACTATGTATTTGCTACGCATTTCGCGGTTAAAATAGCATGATGTTGTCAAAATTTCTCACAAAATAAACAAATAATTATCAGAAAAAAATAAATTATTGTTAGCTCTTTTCAAATAAAGTAACAACTGAAATGTAAAAAAGCACCATTTTCCGAGGCCCTCCCCCCCCCCCAATAAACCAATCGACATCTTGTTAAACAATATAAAGTGCATTTTCGTACATAAAAGCTGTGTTAAACAATTGTTAGGAAAGCAGTAGATTACTAGTATCCATTCCATCTCCATGTAACCAATTTGCTTATTTTGCAAATGAAACAAAAAAACTTCAATTATTAGGAAAAGGCAGTTTATCAATTTAATGTTCGTGAAATTACATTTATTTACTAGTTTTGGAAATGTAACAAAAACATAGGAGATTATTCAATGAAATATCACATGAAATACAGTATTTCGTAAAGGTTTCATTTAGGCCACTGTTTTTTTATTTTTTGTTTCTCAGATTTTTTCAGGAGAAGGTTAGGGTCGGAGGAGGGAATAAAAAAAAAGAAAAAAGTAACGATTATGTTCTTTCGGAATAATTGTTGAATAATATGGCATTAAATTGTTCACTGTTTGGTATATGTCTAATACATATGATTTATACCATGTTGTTGTAAACACTTTATGGGGAAATAAAATAAAATAAACTCCATAACATAGCTAAAATAGACTCTTTCTCCGTCGTTATCAGAAAATAAACGACTGTCGCTGTCTGCTGAAAGTACAGACATGCGCAGTGAAACACCGTATTCGGCTGTGTATACTGCGCATTGATGTATAACGCGCACCAATAATTTTGGTAAAAAATCGACGGAAAAGCCGATTTCGGATGTATAACGCGCATCAAAAATCGGCGCTAACGTAAGAAAATTTGGCACCGATCTGACCTATTTGTGTAGAAATAAAATATTAAAAAGTAAAGAAAATCTTAAATAAACAATAGACAGTAAAACAAAATCGGCGCGAATGAGAAAAATCGGCGCGAACGTAAGAAAATTCGGCGCCGATCTGACCTATTTGTGTCGAAGTAAAATATTACAAAGTAAAGATAATCTTTAATAAACAATAAAGACAGTAAAATAAAATCGGTGCCGACATAAGAAAAATCGGCGGAAATGAAAAAAAATCGGCACCGATTTAAGTATTACATTTTGTGCTGAAGTAAAATATTACAAAGTAGAGAAAAACTTAAATAAATAATTAAGACAGTAAAACAACCATTTTATTTAACGCAAACATGTCACCACCTACACCAACAATTGCAAGCCAATCAGCTAATATATTGTCACACCTGTCAGAAATTAGCTCCATTTATAATCTTTGAATAATAGGCGTGTTTGCATATGCTCAAAAAATGTGAGAGGCGTGAAAAATATTATGAAAAGGTCCTTTGAAATTGGAGGTTAATTGTTAGTAACTATCAATTGATCTTCACAAGTACAGATTAAAAGATGTATCTGTAACATGTTATTACGTATAGAATAAATTTCAAATGATGAAACCATTTATTTAATAAAACTCGATTTTTTTCCACACTAAGTAAATCATAGAAATCACGCATTAATATACTGCCATTTTCACACTGTCAGACTCTATTGAACGAGATGACAACGGCATTTGTGATTATTTTATAATGTACTTCCGCTTCCGGTATAAATTTGAACAACAAATGGCGGCCGATTTTCGGAGTTAGTTTAATTAAAAAATCGACGTCTTTTTGGAAGATCTTTCCTCAACTTTAATAGTTTGGTTCTTTAAATAACTACAACAAGTTTAACTGTAACTCTGTGTAGAATCGTCATATGTCGACGGCTCGTTTCGTACTCAAATTCAGACGTTCTTGCTGATCACTGCACTTTGTTTTTCGGCGAAATTTAAGTGAAGAAAAAATACTGAAAAAAATTATCGGATGTATAACGCGCACCCACGATCCGCGCGCATTTCGGGAGGTAAAAAAGTGCGCGGTATACACAGCCGAATACGGCAGTCAATCGCTAAAAGGTTCGGGAAAATTGGTCTTTCTTTGGTCATTTTCAATTTTATTTTTTTTCCATTTTAGCAGAAATTAGAGTCGGCGGGATCTGAGAAACGAAAAATCAACGAACAGTGGCCTTATTGTAACTATGGCATTGGTCGCGTGGGAGATTTTACACACACTGCTTTACCATTAAAATCACACGGTAAAGCAGTGTGTGAAAAATCATCCGCCCAATTGTATTTCGGGATGAGAGCAATACAACACTCCATGCCCGGGCTCGGACCGTTCGGTTCATCTGCATGAAAATCGAAGAATTGTGCCTCTTGGACAGTACTGTCGAGTACCCACGTGTTGTTTGTGGTGCAAGTAATTCCGATGTAGAAAACAACAGTGACTAAAATGTTGAAAAAAAGAAACAAATGTTTTATTGCATAAATTGAGCTTGACATGTAAAATTTCTAAAATAAATCTTTTACTGAGTCCTTCGAATATAATTTTACTGAAATTTAGTTATATTTGTTTAAAAATGTATTTAACTGCTGGCACGATTTTGTCGGTTGGACGAATATATTTTATCTGTAGATTTGTACTTTCTTATAAATAAGTGGCAATTCTGAGGGTCGTTCACCGTGGGCCAAACAGTAACAGTAATATGTTTTTGCCACTGTTCCGCTTCATGTCGGTAAACATGTTGATCCGTTAATTGCTTTGTTAATTTAACTTTGAAATTTGCCAATTCATTAAAGTATACCGTCGTTTTCTGATACACACACCCACGCGCACCCTCACGCATTTTTTGCGTTTAAACTTTATTTTTACTGTTGCGGGATTTTACAGATATACGTCGCGCATTTGATTTATTTAGCAACGTGTCTTTTTACGATGTCTATAAAATAAATGATTATTCTGATTAATAAAATAACAACATCAATATTTCTTTAATGTATGAGCGTCAGTGTAATTATTTTGCTGAATTACAGCCACAGATTTCGTAAAAAATCAGAGTGCGCTGTAATCGTTCGATTATATTTAGCAAACAGGTTTGCAGCATTTCTGATATTAACCTGATTTTTTTTGTTTTTATTTGGCTATATTTTATTTATTTTCGTATGTTTCAGTGCATATTTCAAAAACATATAAATTATCAACTTCTTGGCCCAAGATCATAAAACTAAAATTGGAGACCAGACTCAAATCTCAAGCATCTGATTGGCTGAAATGGCGACCAGTCGCCATTTCAGCCAATCAGATGCTTGGGATTTGAGTCTGGTCTACAAGTTCAGTTTTATGATCTTGGAACCAGATGCTCATTAATGAGTGCTTCGGCGACCTCATAATAGCTTGAGATTGCGCTGTTTCTCTGACAAATCGGCGAGTCTACTCTTTTAATAGTAAGGATAGTTCATTTACCAAATGACAAATATGCTCAATGCTGTCAAGTTCTCATGCAAATTACTCTTCAGTTGTTATCGCCAGTTCTCTCCCTAAAAAAACTTCAATTTTGAAATTCATTTAGCTCCGCCCATTGAGTTGGTATTGGCGTGTTAAAAAATTATTAATAAGATGATAAGTATCTCCATTTCAGTCCGTTTACTGGAATGAGCAATAACCTTATGATAAAAACTTAGCTTTCTTTACCTGGAGCATTTTGCCAAACGAACTGTTTCAAAAACTCATTTTCCTCACTAGTTTCCACTGTCACCAACTTCCCTCCATCGGATTCACAGCTAGCCTGTATTGATAAAATTAATGAATAAAATTTCTCCTAACTATTGTTCTCTAGCTTTTTATATACAACCTAAGTTTACTCCAAAAGAAAAAAATGAAACAATATCAATTTGTGTTGACGCTTTCTCTCCGAATGCTACGCAACATTGCGGTCTCAAAAATGTGCTTCTTTACTTGCAAGAAAAGATGTTTTCTGATCCCTTATGATACTCTTGCAGATTACCCAATCCGTTTTAACATTTTTGCATAATGTCCCTTATGTTATGAAACGCTAAATTTTCGGAATGTGGTTCCTCTTAATCTCTCATTCATTTGATACAGGGGTGTATCCAAAGTGGTTCATTGAGGTAGCTCGCAAGTCGCTGTGGAGCAGCTATATTTATTTTCTCATTAGGGTTTTTGCCACTGAAGTAAAACTCATCAAATAAATACCCGAAAACTGCTTGAAAGATTCCGTTATAAAGAAAATTTAATTGAAATTTATTGATTATGTTGTCTAATATGAGACTGGAAGTTTAATCAGCTGTTGAAAGTTTGTGTTAAATTGATATTACTTTTAAAAAATAATTCTCTTTAAATTCGGTTCGGTCATGAACATATTGTTTCTGCCTTTTCATTTTTAGGAGTGATCTACAAAAAAAATGATATCAGAATTTTCAAAGACACAGAATAGATAACGTACGGACAACGAACGGTGAGAAGGTGCAATCATACCTTAGTGGTACTGTAGTTGCCATTCGCTGACAATTTGTAGCAGGAGCTACCCCAAAGTACCCAAGCTGGCTCACAAGCTGAAATAATACTAGTAATAAAAATGATATTATTTCTGTTTCATTATTTCTTTTTATTTTTCAGACTTTTCTGTTATATTATCAAATTTCCATTTCACTTTAATCATTTATTGTTACATTTTTTTCTGACACAGAATTATATCCAGAGTTTATGTACACATAATCATCGTCACTCGTATTTTAAATTAAAAGTGATTTTTTTTGTATTTAAATTAAATTTTCTTCGGCTGATATAAGCATAACAAACTTTTTTTTCAAATGAAAGCGAACAGTTCCATCTCATGTTATTGCCTGGTTTCGAATTTGAGATTTTTCTGAATAGAGTTCTTTCACATTGTTACCTCCCCTTAGCGCTCTCTAAAATTGAAGAGCATATTTAGTCGATAAATGCACGCGAGGGGGGCATCGTTTACTATTGTAATATGACTAAGTGATTATAAAATTTAAAAAAAATGTTGATTAATCATTTCAAATTTATAAATAAGTAAGTTCAGTCAAACAACGAAGAATAAAAAAAGCGTTATGATCATTTACAAGCACATCAAGAAAGTTTATCTGCATTTTAAACATTGTTTATCGCGGTATTTTAAGGACGCGAGTATCCAACGGATTTGTTAGGTTTTTTTATGAAAATACACACGTGAATTGTGTTTACTAAAAACAAATCTGTATAATTGACAATTCAGACGAACATTATCGGACATTTTACCGTTTTACGGCATTTTTTGTAACGCTATAATTTATAGTGGAATGAGACATAATTATATTCTTATGTAGCTCGTCGGCGACTAGGTTGATATGTGTTTTGCGTGTTTTGCTTTTGAGAAAAAATATTACGTATTTACATAATAGAATGATTCCAGCTACAACCCGAGAAATCGTTAAATTGATTGAACCAAACGAATATTGCCGGACGGCAGGCCAACCAAAACCTATTTTTTAAAAATCCAGAGAGTTTTGTTGTTGTTTTTTTAAATAAAAACTATTTTGATGTTGAAGTTCGTAATTGTTGTCGCTGAAGGTTTTGAAATATAATATTTTCGTTTCTGTTTAAAATCAAAATGACCATGGACCAAAACAAATGAACGGGACTGCGATATTCAGGTCCGAGTTTAGTTTTATGACACTTAGCTGTTGTGTACATGTGTGCCCGAGGCAGCGTGTCACTATCACGTAATCTCTCAATAATCAGGAAATTTTGGAGCCGTGACCAAGACCAAGTTTCTTAATATTAAATAATATAATTGTAAAACCCATTCTAAATTCAGTTAAATTTATGTTTCATTAATTATCCTTTTCAATATTTTTAAATCCTGAGATTTTGCCTGAAAATCCTTAGATCCGGAGAAGAACCTTACGGTCCGGAGATTTCAGATAAAATCCTGTGATTTTGGAGGTCTGCGGACATTTTATCTTCTTTCTACATCATTCCCCTAATACGTAGATATTCATGAAATGCGACTTAAAATAATGTCTATTGACTATGGCTGACGATTTAAAAAAAAAGATGTTTATAATAACATGAATAACTTAATAAGTTTAACGGGCGTTGAATACAACGACGATACATTGCTGAATTCATCCGTTTACCTCCAATTTAGAGAGATCGTGTAACATAAAATATATTTCTTGAAGAAAAGGCATTTTGTCAGAAAAACTCGATACAGTACTGTGAACGTTTAAGGTTACAAACGAAACGCACGATACACGAAAAACGGACGCACGATAAACGATAGACGGACGCACGATACGCGATAGACGGACGCACTATACACGGTATACGCACGATACACGATACTGCCGATTCATATAATTTGTGTACAAGATATCTAAAAATTTGAAAATGTTATGAAAATATAAGATGAATGGTTGAAATTAAATGATATAATTTGAATATGTATGTAACTTATTCACGTTGTACGATAAAATTTAAGACACATGATGCACGATACACGATATACGGACGCACGATGCACGTTAGACGGACGCACGATACACGTTAGACGGACGCACGATACACGATAGACGGACGCACGATAGACGCAAATTTTGTAACATTAAACGTTCACAGTACTGTACGCTGATATATGTGTCTGTGGAAATTATACAGTAACGTGTAATCCACAATGTATTTGTTTTCATATAAGACTTCCCGATTCAAAATGGCAACCACGTCGTTGATTGTTTTACGCTTTTCACAGTCAAATCTTGCTGACCAGACGTGTTAAGCCTATTATATTCTGAAATTCTAAAACTCGAATTTATTATGCTTTATCATAATTATTATTATAATTTATCATTAGCTTTAAGACGACACCGTGATAATGTCTGTTCATTCTGTTAGCAATGACACAGTTAAATGCCCCCTCACTTGTCGGTTTAGGATAAAACCAATACTTTCCGCACCTAACGTGGCGTACGACGCATGCGCACAACAATGTGAAAGACCTCTATTATTACGTGTACAGACCACATCGATACATGTAAATGTTTGTAATATAATGTTTTCAGGATTATTTTGCATATATGCTCGTAAAAAACACAAAGACATCTACATTGTACTTCCTGACTAAATTCCGGATTTTTGCTGTGTAACGAAAACGACATACACGCCTTAAACTGATGTACACAGCACGCATTAAATTATAGCATTCTTATTGTTTGAAACAACTTTGCTCTACACATTGCAAAGTTTGATACAATTTATTAAATTTCAAGAAATCAACTATGAACAGTCGAAAGTTTTTTCTTACAAACATATCACTGACATATCGTCTATATAGGTAATGATTAAAATATACTGAGTATATTCTTAATTACCTGGTTGAATTCGGTAATGAAGAATTCCAGAGGCATGGCAGTCTAATGTATTATTTATGATATTGTAACATCTAAGACATTTGCCGTCTTGGTATAGGGCTGTGATGCATCTTGTGTCTTTGTAGCAATCCAGCAAACAATCGTAAATGCTATTTGTGTCGGTGATGGGATTGGAAAGACGTAGCATACCGCACGAAAGCGAGCTCACATTATTATTTAGGTCGAACCGTGCCATCTGCAGTGTTTGGGTATTGCATGTCCCCTTGTAGAATGTGAGATAACTAATTATCAAAATTATCAAAGAAGTATCCGTTCGGTGAAGAGAGCGCATATCCTCGACGAATGTCGGCATTTCTGTTTAATATGGGGCGCGTCATGGGAAAGGGTACCTTCGGTTATATTTATTGATATTTTAGTTTTTACTAAATTTAGAAAGAACTTACAACTATAAATCAATTTCTTTAAACTAGACTGTGATTTGTTACACATTTTGACAATAAAATGGTATTTTTACCGCGAAAAGCACAATAAATAATGTCGTCTGCTCAAATTTAGGACGTCATTAAAGAAATTGACGTCAACTGTCCGAAGGTACCTTTTCCCGTGACGCACCCCATATGATATTGGCTCTACCTGGGAGCGAATCCGCACCTTATTCCTCAAATATAAAATATCAGTTCACAGTACCACGGTTATTCTATTATAATTTTTAAACCACTAAACCGCAAGCGCGCAAATTGTCATTTCGCATCGTGATTTGTATCTGTTCGGACCAAAAGATGAAGCGCCACTGAACCGCGTGTTAAACGTTTGGTCATATATAATTAAGCTACGCACAAATATAATTAAGCTATACATGGATTATTCTAACTAGTTGTTCTTTATGTTACTTTCATGGTAAATACTAGATCATTTTTAAATGTATGAAGTTTAATTGGTTCCCTTTGTTCAATGTATAATTGACTGATTGTGGATATGTTCTGAATAATGGAAATCAAGTTATTGAAGTTAAAATCCACTTAAAAAGGAACAATGGCTCTTTTCATTAGAAACATTCGAATTTTGGTTGTATTTTCTATAGAATTTTTATTTTGTCATAAATTCCAATTAATATTAAAACCAAAAAGACAGGTTAATGGAATAAAAGGAAACTAGAATTGAAATGCTGAAAGAGCATTGTAGGTTTTTAAAAGGTGCCTCTTCAATGGTGGGAACTTGATATGCACGCGCTTTATCTGTTCAAACATTGTTACTATCTTTATTTATTATAATTATTCATTTCTGAAATATATTATCCTACCTATGTTTTTTTATCCGACTTATAATACTAATTTTGAACAGGAGAAGTATAACACACACGTGGCATATGTGGACGACATTCATGCTAATGATGTAATGTCCCTGAGCCAAATTGTGGTTGGATCCATGTGATTGTAGATATGAAGTGAATAGTTGTTTGACCTATCATGTGAAGTGGTAAATTGTATTGAATATCACATATATGACTGGTAATGATGTGATTATAATTTCTTGAAGAATATCAGCATGAATGAAAGATCCCTGGCTAGTGGGAAGTGGATATTGTCCAAATAAGTAAAACAATGTAGTAAAACGTTTAATTAGACTAGATATCACAAAAGATATGCATGAGAACTTCTGACATAAGTAGATGTTGCAATTTAATGATACAAAGTAAAAAGGTGTTTTATGCAATCCACATCATTTCGGGATACCGTATCCCGGATATTGCTCGATTTAAATGATAAAAATGAGGTAATGAGCAACACTGGGTACACTAAAAATCAATACTCCGTACACTTTTTTGTTTCTTTTTGGATCTGTATCTTTTTGGGGTTTCATTTTTTTCTGAAATTTGGACTAAACATACTTGGGCTAAGAAGAAAAAAAATGCTCGATTCAATTTTTTTTGTTTTTAGTTATATAATCATTTCTGACGATTATTTAGTCATCGAGGTCAATATTTTCGAGTGAGCAGCCGATCGTTAAGGTGTAATTTAATCAATTTTACAAAAACCTGTTCTGCTGTGAGGTCTGCCAGATATACAAATACTACCGGAAAACATTTCAAACCAATTGAAATCACTGAAATAGCAAGTATTTGGAAAATATAGGCGCTAAACTTACCTCTGTTCTCCGTTCACAGTCGCGAAATGTGATGAAAATCCTCATTAAATCGAACAATATCCGGGATACGGTATCCCGCAGTGCACATTAGTGTTAAGAAATCTTTGATCACAATCAAATAGTTAAAAATTAACAAGAACCATTCAATACAATATTTACATGCAAAGGGAGAGCAATTGAAGTAATTGTGTCCGAGTTTCATGAATGCAGTTTAATACTGATATAAAAATAGAAACTGATGTGAGGGGTCAGCTCAAAGATATCACGCACAATGACGTATAACACCGAATCTTCACGAGATATACATTCGCACATCCGAATAAATTTTTCCCGCAAAAATAAAGTTTTATCAAAGAACACCTAAAACATATTAAACAAAAATAAAAAAAATCCACACAATTTACCAAATGCAAACAAATTACTTTGAAATTTTCCCTTATCAGACATAATTATCTCTCTTGGGTCAAACTAGATGGGCGTATAAAACATCATCTAGTTTAATAATAGTATATGACCCATAATAGTTAAATAATAGTATATGACCCATAATTTGTCCAGAAAATCCTTTATTTTTAGTATTCAAGTCTTTTTTATAACAACGAAGATATATTTTAGAAAGGAATGGATATCATTCATTATTATGCATTTATTTCGATTAAAATATATAACGTGAGCAAATTGGTTCAAACATTACATAATCATATGTCCATTAAATGATGCATATATCCGTTTTCTTCCTAAAAATGAATGAAAAAATGAAAATGTGAAAATTATCACTTTAAGATACATGTTGACCTGGTGTTCAAACATGCATATCGGGGTAATCCAAACGCTGAAACAAAGCATATTTAAAACCTCCATATTGTAGAGTAGAAACAGATTAAAATTGTAAAATAATCATCAGTTTTCTGCACCAGTAGCCGTAAAACCAGGGAAGGAATTTATATAAGCGCTCTACGAGGGCTTGTTTCCAAGTCGACTATGTAATTACTGTATACGTCTGTAATATTGTTTGAATATGTACATGAAATAAATATTGTTTAAACCGATTATCAGTTGTAAACAATCGTTTAAAAATATCACAAACAATTAACGAACCGAACTTATGGGGTAACCAGGATTTTTGGACGGTCAGCGGAAAATCATATATATCTCAGAGAGTTTAACCCGACTCTTTTGTCACTGAAAACATAGTGAATTAAGAGATTATGAGACTCGACTGAAGTGTTTTACCTTTACTATTAAAAGTTAGTTGGCATCAAATGTATAATTTGTTGTGTTGATTGTTGAATTATTCGTTAGAGATGCAGAGCATTTTAGCATTGCTTTTACGCTTTTGAAGATACTGACTTTTTGAAATAGATGAAAAGGGAACTTTGAAAGCCACCGAACACGACAAATATGAAAATACTGCAGGCTCGGTTTGATTGAGCCTGTTCATGGGCAGTAATGGGAATGCTTATTACTGCCCACGCCGCCTAGCCCCGGGTTGAGCGCAACTCAGTAATTACATTAAATAGTACAATTTCGATCCATCCCAAACGATGGTATGCATATGGCGGTGAACATGGAACCTTCAATGAGGTATTTTCAGATTAATACCATTCCATGTTCAGCGGCGTATGGTCCCCAGATAAAAGAATGGGTTTGCCCTAAACGAGAAAACAATGGGCGGAACTAAACAGAACAGAATTTTGACAGGGGATCTTAGAATACAAATCCTGCATATCACAGACTACGCCAAAGGCAAAATTTAAAAAGCAGGAAGTATATCCTTGGGGGTGATTGGACAATATCCAAATCTATATTGGCTGGGATATTGAAACCACCTATCTATAAACTGGCCGAAATATTAAAACATCAAGTAAAGAAAGTTTGATTTATTGCTCATGTCTCCTTCAACAAAGCGGAGTTTCGGGGTGGGGGTGGGTGGGGGAATACTCACATAAAGAGATCTCTTGTTGATATAGAATTAAAGAAAGCGTTTTTCGATGTCATTCGAAATGCTACCACGAATATTTAATGCATTTAACATAAAAATTGAAATGTGCATATCAGGAGTGGTCACATCCAGCAAACACAGCCGCACTACACAGCCAAAAAGAAGAGGTTAGGAGAGAGCATGGTTATTCAATAATTAGTTTCGAAATTGACACTTAACAAACAAACAATTAAAGAAAGTGACAACATGAGGGGTCACCGACTTTGAACGGTCTGTGGCAAAAAAAATTGCCACTGGGGGTTTAAACTAGGTTCTAGGGTGCACCAACCTCACACTTGCTTTAAAAGAATCTCATATGAACAAACAAATACAAGTTCCAACCCACCAATCAGCCCGACAATGTATCTTGCAAAAGATAACAAACATACAAAACATAAGAAACTAATAGAATTATAAAGCAAAAGGCGTGTACTCAGTGATCTAACCGAGACCATAGCACCATATTACACTTCATATGCCAATAGAAAAATAAAGGGAACATGAACCAAACGACTTCGAATACTCGTATAACAATATAATGTACATTTACATAAAACACAGACACTTATTTAAATATATTTTAGAAAGTAAGTAAATTTATAAATAAATACAACGAAAAAGTCATAGCAAAAAGTAATATATGCATATCAGGAATTGCTACACTCACAAAACACAGCCTGCCCACGCAATGAAAAAGAAGAGAGGAAGAGAGAGAACATGTTTGTTATAAGTATGTCAATTCAAATAGGACGCCATAAACAATTAACGAAAAAAAAAGAACCTGTGGGGATACCGCCTTGGAACGGTCAGTTGCAAAACAAATTGCCACTGGGGGTTTAAACCAGGTTCTAGGGTGCACCAACCTCACATTTGCCCCAACAGGTTCTCTTATCACAAAACAAGTACAAGCTATATATTTTGTAGAATAAACATTATGGGGAGTTTGTCACAAGCATAGTTTCTAAGCTGAAGCGGAAATATGAAATGCGTTTTCAGAAATATAATTCATTAAGAACCATCCAACTTTACAAAACCTAATGACATAATATTTGTAAAAATGAAAAGTTCCCACTGTTCTACCTGTTTTTATGTAAAATTAGAAAAAAAAAAGTTTCTCTGAAAAAATCTGCATTTCTGTTATCATTACAAAGAAATATAATGTTCGTGAAAATCTACAGTAACAACTTAATTATTTTTCCCTTTGCTATTATGGTTTTATGAAAAAGTAAGTGATTCAGAGCAATACTCACATTTATTGAAATTGAATCAATTTCTCCATTTCTCGTTGTCAATAAAAGCACAAAACATTTATTAATAAAACAACTCGTTTTCGTTTAACAACGCTGGAAATACCAGGCATTTCCAATAACCGCCCTTTAAATTGAATATGTAGTGTGTTAAATCCATAATTAATTGTTATCTGATGGACATAGCTCAGGTCTAGGTTTGAAAGATAATATTCGCGAACAATTAAACTTAAAAACAATTGAGATTAATTAATAAAACCCCTTCAAGATGTTCCGAATTAAATGAAAATATGTTTATGAGAATGTAAGCATAAAAAGTGGGTACTTTTTTATTTTTGTTGAGTACGTATAATGCAGTATTATGCACTTATTTAGCTGTCTTAAACATTTGTTAGGACAACAGTAAATTAACAGCATCTGTTTCATCTGGGTGTAACCACTTGACACATTCTGCAAATGCATCAAAAACAAGGAAATTATACATGCAACAAGAAAGGGAACATGATAAACTGTATTTTATAGGTTTCATTTTTTGTAACTAAGGCATTGGCCGCGTTACAGGTTTTTCACACACTGCTTTATCATGCTCGTCACACTGAATGTCCACCCATTTGTAAGCCAATGTCCTGTAGAAAGCAATACATAACTCTCTGCCTTTACCATTCGGTTCAGTGATATAAAAATCGAGGAACTGTGCCTGTTGACCATCACTGTCGAGTACCCACGTGTTGTTGGTGGTGCCAGTAATTCCGATGTAGAAAGCGTCAGTGACTAAAATGTTAAAATAGTACACATATTTACAACAACTTTTTTCATTCTTCATTCCAAAGTTAGAACTTGACGAGTTCAATACCTACAAAAAGAAAAATATATTTTATTGGATTGTTTGTTGTTTGTTGTTGTTTTTTATCGGAAACTTGTTTTGTTTGTTTTACAAATCAATTAGCTGCTCGCAAAACTGCGTGGAATGGAAGAAGTTATATCTGTTTTTATGTCCTTTTGGTCAATTGTGAGGGGGTGTTCAGTAGATTTGGAGTAATTGTTTTGCAACTTGCTGTGCTCATTACTTTTAATTATTTATGCATTTAGCTCCAGTCGTTATCTTCCCTTTTTTTCGATAAAACGTCTAAAATGAAAATTATGCAAATATATCCTTTTGAGACCCTTTGACTTACATATTGTAAACAAAATGATTTATTTGTAAAAGTAGTTTGACCTTCAATTTCCTGGTTGCTTCTTGGTCGCGTTAAAGGATGACAAACGTTAGTGGCTCTCTTCATAATTGAAATTTCTTTCAAAAGGACATAACTTGTTATTGTCAGGATCATTATAATCATGTGAGTACTTGAAATTACGTTTTGTGTTGTTTGTTTTTAGTGTGTATTTATGCAAAAGAATTTTAAGGAAAGTTTTAGGTCTCGCTATTTTTCTCTACTGGTCTAACTTTTGTTAACGTATATAAAATAAAGGTCATACATCAATAACGATTATTTGTTTGAAGTTTTATTAAACATATTTTGCCGTTACAGAGATTTTGATATTTTTATTTTTTAATCCGGTGACAGTGAAATGATGACTGAAGACGGCACTTAAGGTAGTTTAACTGTAATGCTTTCCCGCGCATAAATTTGCGACGTCGTCAACTATCGGCTCGCTTTCGGTGATTTCCGACGCTACTCGTCAGAGCCGATAGTAGCCGAAGCAACATCGATTATTGTCGACTGTAAGTGACAGTTAACCGAGTATTCCCGACATTCGAGAAAAAAGCGCGGGAAATCAATACAGTTAGACTACCTTAAGTCTGTGTTGATGGCATGTTATAAATACTAGCACATTTTACCTGCATCATTCTGCCGAATGAACTGTTTCAAAAACTCGTTTTCCTCACTAGTTTCCACTGTCACCAAATTTCCTCCATCAGAAACACAGCTAGCCTGTATTAATAAAGATAAATTGTCAAATGAAATTTTACTACCAAAGATATTGCGATTCTCATTTCTTTTCATGTTTCATGTGGTGTTTCACATGTAAGGTTGATAAGTTTTCGAAATAATGTTCCATTCACTTTGGTATAGGAGCAGATCCACTGGGGTAACCTGGAACCCTCTGGTCTCTGTAAGATCATTGAGTACCCGCTCTTTGGCTTCGCAATGCTATAAGCTTCTTATGTTTTATGTTTGTGTGCTTCTGCATGCAACATTGTTGGGTTGGAGTTGTTTCACCAAGACAACTTGGACTTGTTTTGTGATATGAGAACCTGTTGGAGCAAGTGTGAGGTTGCTGCACCCTAGAACCTGGTTTAAACCCCCAGTGGTAGTTTGATTTGCCACTGACCGTTCCAATGCGGTAACCCCTCGGGTTCTCATTTTTGTTTATTGTTAGTGGTGTCTTTTGTAACTGATCATTTTATTAACCATGCTCTCTCCGTCCTTCTCTCTTCTTCTTGACTGTTTGGGGAGGCTTTTATTTTCTGAATGTGGCGATTCCTGATATTCATATTTAACCTTTTATGATACAGGGGTTTAGTGGGGCTTCTCGAACCAACCACATTATGAGGCATCAATATTTTTAATGAGGACTTTGGCCTAAACATTGAACATTATCATGTAACTGTCTGAAAAATGTCTTGAAAGCTTGCATTCGAGCCTGAAAAGTGTCTCACACGAACCCTGTATCTGGAAATCTTGTATCTGAGCACATAATACATAATCAGTTCCAATAAATATCTCATTGGCTTTATTCCATTAAAAGGAAAATAAAACTGTAAGGATTTTGTTTAATATTTTGTTGTATGTGCTTAAAACACAACTGAAATAAAAAGTTTAATAAAGTTTTTAAAGGCTGTGCTTAATTGATATCAGTTTTAAATACTTTAAATAAAGTCACTTTAAATCGATTTTAGTCATGCACATATTGTTTCTGTCTTTCTTTTCATGTGTTCAACTGGTCTAAGAAAAATGATATAAGGGTTTATTAAAAGATCTAATGAGATTAAGGACAACGAAGTTAGAAGCTGCAATTATACCTTACTGGTAGTGTAATTGCCATAGGCTGACAATTTGTAGCAGGAACCATTCCAAAGTACCCAAGATGGCTCACAAGCTTAAACAATAATAACAAATTTGTTTGTTTAAATGTCACAGAGTATTGGTGTCGTTTCTGTTTCAACACACATATTCTTCATAACTTCGAATGAGCTTCTAAAAAAATATCTCTTTAACTTAACTGGTTCAAAAATTGGTTTAGGAACTATTCCTTTTCGAAAAAAGTAAATATATGTGGAGAAACCTGTCTACAAAATATATTCACCGTAATCCTTGTATGTGTCATCGCCGTTACTTGGCTTTTTTTACGGGCCCCTTGCGGGTAACCCTATTTATTCATTATAGTAATATATGCGTTGCTTTTTTCACGCTTTTTTAATTGTGAATTTGGAAAACTCTTTGCAAAGTCTAATACAGTAACTATGTTATTTTACTAATTATAACTAATTATCAACATTTGATGCAAAAAAGGTACACGATGGATTATTCATATTTTTTCCCGATACCGACCATGTTACGGAAGTGACAAAACAAGCAATAATATTAAGAATCTAGCAAATGAATGTACAAATCCCATAAAAAACATCCATTTTATGTTTGCATTATGTTAGCAAACAGTTACAATTTCTGTAAGTCTTAGAAAGGTATTCTAATTATGAAATAAAGCATTGTGAAATAAATTCATTTCAAATCGGAAAGATTGATTTTTTTTAATTTGTTGGAAGAATGATTGCAAAAAATACAAAAATATTAAACCACTGACATATCTCAATCTTCTATCTTTTAATTATTACATGTATTTTATAAGTAAATTATAAATTACCTGTTTGAATATTATAATGAAGAATTCCAGAGGCATGGTAGTCCAATGCATTACTAATGAAATTGTTACATCTAAGACATTTGCCGCCGTGGTAGAGTGATGTGAGGCATCTTGTGTCTTTGTAGCACTCCAGCAAACACTTCTCCTTGCTGTTTGTATCGGTGATTGTATTGGAACGTAGCACACCGCATGACAGCGAGCTGACACTAGTGCTTAGGTCGAACCGTGCCATTTTAAGTGTTTTGGTATTGCAAGTCCCCTTGTTAAATGTGAGAAAACAGACCATCAAACTTATCAAAGAAGTATGTCTCTGATGAAGAGAACGCATGTCTGCAGTTCTGTTTAATCCAGTTCCTCCAACATTAAAAATCACAATTCGAATCACCAGGGTTATTTTATTATTCTATATATTATTCCATGATAACGCAAGCAGGCATTTTATTTGTATCAGATCGGGTCAAAAGATGAAGCGCTAGTGATCCGCGTGTTTATTGCCTTCATGTACAATAAAATAATAACCACGTACCTAAAATTGTTGGGTTCTTAGTCCCCATTATCCTAACATTCATAAAATCATGTTACTTTTAGTTTGAATGATAACTGTATTGAATATTGAATTGATGGAACATATTTGAATATTGAAATAATGATACCTGTATTGAATATTGGAATAATTATATCTGTATTGAATATTGAAATAATGGTACATGTTTTGAATATTGAAAAAATGATATCTGTATTGAATATTGAAATAATTATTACTATTATATTGAATATTGAAATAAGGTACATGTTTTGAAAATTTAAATAAATATTCATTCTTGAGAATAAGAACTTAGCATGTTCCATTCTCCACATATAAATAATTAAACATTTTAGTGTTAAGGGGATGTAAAAACCATGCACTTTAATGTGACCTAATGGTCATTTTGTCAGAGCCCATACTTGACTATGGTAACGCGCGAATATCGGTTAAAATTCAGTATCTGAATTATACTTCCTTGACAGCAGATTCCTTTTCATCCAAGTCCCATATAAAATATTTAGAACATTTTAAACGGTAAATAAAGCTAATTGATTCTTTTGTCTTACAAATCATTGACTTATGGTGGCTGTGTTCTGATATAAAAGAAAACAGGTACTTGATGTTAATATCCACTTAGCAATGAACAATGGAACGTTAATAGAATTCGAAATCGGATTGTTTGTTCTAAAATAATAGAGAACATGTTATCTGTGATAAATTAATTGTAAAAC